>JABEVN020001744.1:0-23768 GCA_013146195.2 Codonopsis lanceolata | reverse complement strand
TTCACAAAGAGGACTCACCAAATCAAGTAGGTCATAATGCTCTCTACAAAACCCAATAAACAATGCACATAATTGCACACTTAACATGTTCAACTAACTTGTAAGTTTAGTTCAAGAACCACATATTGAGGTATTCATAATCCTCAAGTCATCACCAATTCAAGAATAATTGATAGCTCAATAAATCACAACGTGAGGTCTACTATAGTCCTCTACTCAAGATTAAATCAAAGACTATTATTTAGTCTAAGAACAACCACAAACAAGGCTTAGCATTTGGTTTCACTTAAAAGCACACCGACTCAACCATAGTCCCAATTGTCATAAATAATCGACTCTCAAACCAATCTCGAGGGTACCAAACTAACTCGTAGTCAAAACCCCGTAAGTGCACGCCGACCAATTCCCTAAAAGAGAATCCTCATTCAAATAATCATTTCTTAAGCATACGAGATCATAGGTTGGTCTCTAACGCTCATGGTGGCTCTAACGAGCACGCTCTAAACACACTCCCAATAGGTCTCTATAACATGAGTGTCTCAATTGGGCATCGAATGAGATACTCGGGTTCGCACAAACATAACTAAGCAAGACCGAACATCGTAGGTTTCAACCCAAAACTCATTATTATATTATTACCTACAACGCATCTCGCTGAGTCTTAATTCTACATTTCATTCTTCATGGTTTTCATAAATCCACAATTTAACACTCTAATCAAACATACAATAAAATCCTAAAATTCATTCGGCTTGATTCCCAAGCCTAACAACCCAAGAACTCATTATTATAATCATAAATAACAAACCCAAATGTCGTAGGACTTCAACCCGAAGTTCATTAACATAATATTGAACCTATTACGACTCCGTTGAGTCTAAGCACTAAGTTTCATTCTTTAACCTTTCATCAATATCAACATTAACACTCACTTCAAATAACAACAATTTCTCCAATAATTTGGGGGTTGATTCTCAAGCCCTAAAATTCATAAAAACCTTAACAAAGGGATAACCCATTTCTCCAACAACATTCAAATCATCCTACACATTAATACCCACTTTAATTAACAATTCTCCATTAATTCGGCTTGATTCTCAAGCCCTAAAAATTCATAAAACTCAACATAAATCATATATACCCATTTTATAAATCGCATAATTCCATTAAATGGTCATACTCATATTACCTAGTGAGATCACACATCCAAAATTCCCAAACTTATGTATACTTTCATAATAAACCCAAATGAGATAAAACATGATTTCTAGCATGCTCACAATCCTAGAAATACAAGATGAAGAGTAACAATATACTTCAACAATCATGGAAGTCATACCTATGCTTTTAACAAGTTCACATGCTCAAATCACAAGTTAAAATCACAAAGCAAGTATGTGTACTCATTGACCTCAAATAGCATAGAGTTTGTTTTCCTTAGGATCAATGAGTACAAAATCAAAGAGAGAAGAAGTAACTTACTTGTATACTACACCCAAGAAAGCAAATGGAAAGATTGATCGGTTGAAAATGCTCTACTCTTCAAGCTCTACTCTTCTATGGCTTGGCTTCAACAATGGAGGAAGGGAGCTATGGAAACCAAGAAGAAAGCTTCAAGAACTCAAGGAGGAACCATGGAGGAAGCTAATCCTGTTTTGGAGAAGGGAGGAGAGAAATGAGGGTCAAACAATCGATTATTGTGGCTTATATTTGGCTGAACTGAGTGGGACAAGTGTCACCACAATGTGGTGTCTTAAAAATCTGATTTGGGCTTAATAATCCAACTAATGCACTCACTTAATCACACTTAAAACTTGTTAGAGATGTTAGGGTATAAGTAAGGAGGGTTAGGGAGGTTTAAGTGAGGTTTAGAAAAGGTTTGGATAGTGGGTTTGGGTGTAAAAGTCGACAACATCAAAACAGGGGAAAATTTCCGTATGTGCAACCCGATGTTGAGGCGGGCGCTGACTATGGGGCTATCTCCGCATCAAGGTCATTTTGCAATGCTCTCACTCTGAGGCGGGCTAGTGATCAAAATTCGATGCGAACGCCTCGCTTAGCCCTCAACTTGGTCTAAACATGTCCTAAATGGTCCCAAACTTATGGGCAACCATTCTAAGGTCTAACCCAACTCAAAACAAGTCGGAAACACACCCGAACAACTCCCGAAACAACTCGGAGCGAAACCGGGAAGAGGTGCAACAACGTGCAACCGGAACGACGAATGAACTCGCAATCGAACGAGAGCAATGAAAGGAGACTTTTAAGGCAAGTCTAAGGGCTAATGAAGAAGCTTAAATACTTCTAGAAAGTTGAACAACAACTAAGGAAATAAGAGTCCCAAAGGAGAGACGATTACACGACTCGATTCCCGAACCACGCGATAGAGACGAGCACTATCTCCAAAGCTTCCAAATCATCGATAGACTTGAGCAACACCTCCAACTTGAAGTCTAATACATCTAAACATGTTAATAAACCATCATATAGAGGTCTAGGACCAAACCGAGGTCACGAACACAAAACGCAAGCAAACTCTCAATCGCGTCGCATTCCGACTATCGTCGAGTCACGACTTGTGACTTTAGCAAGTCAACAACTATATGGCATCTCTTAATAGTGTTTTGGTCTTAACGTGGTCTCTCATACATATCTAGACCATCTCGCAAACCAATCATACAGTCGACAAAGGAATAAGTGCAGGTATAGCACGCAAACCGAGCTAATGAAGGAGCGGGGTGTTACACCAAGTCCTATACTTGTTCAAAATAACATATCGGTAAGGCACTAACCAAAACTCTCGATGGCAAACACACAACAACACACCAAACCCAATCTAGGCCATAGACCCTATCCTGGCTTATAGCTAACAAAAGCTCTGATACCAACTGTGACGACCCGACCCGGATTCTGGAATGAAATCCCAAGGTCGCGACGCTAGGACAAGGCAAGAAGAGGACAAGCACAAAGTAAATAATAGTACAAGTCAAACAATGGAGCTATCAAGCTCTAACCATGAATTTACAATCATATCAAAATACGGGTCAAAAAAAATTGAAGATGTAGAAGCGTTAACATAGTGAACCCCGAGCTAGAGAGCTCGAAAACTGAAGCAAATAGAACCAAGAGAGACGTGGTCTCACGAGGCTAAACACAAACTCGCGTGCCGCAACATTGCAGACGTTGAACAAACCATCGACACTCCAGGCCGGTGTTTCCACAAGGAAC
This sequence comes from Codonopsis lanceolata, assembly GCA_013146195.2. NCBI lineage: Eukaryota > Viridiplantae > Streptophyta > Magnoliopsida > Asterales > Campanulaceae > Codonopsis > Codonopsis lanceolata. Next base: position 20,540 of record JABEVN020001744.1, on the reverse strand, counting down.
TAACCTGATATAACAATTATCCACGGCTAAAGCATAACGGGCTTAACCAACAACAAAACGACTAGAATTAAGAAAAGCCCCAAAGCTATTGCGTTCCTGGGAGACAACTGAAATAAATACCATAAGGTGAAGTATACACGCCCCACTAATAAATCAGGGACAGGAACTAACAGCAAGACTATAATTGCTATCCAATAGTAAAGTTTATATAACTTTACTCAAGACGTCCTAACCAGAAAAGAAGGACAAAATAGAATAAACAACACAAGGCTAAAGGTGACTCCACGAGCTATGACTCAGAAGGAACGGCAACTGCGACAATCATGAGCACACGACCTCAACTCATCTATCGATCCATTGTGTACAGCTACATGATCTACATGACCTCAGCACGGCTAACGGATAACTGCAAACTAGAAACAAGGCATGGAGTGAGTCACAAAGACTTAGTACGCTACTACAACAACAATATAACATAAGATGAAACATTGTTATAAAGGATCCTGTAATCACGTTACAGCGATAAAAACCCACAGATACGTGTCGGATACTTACGATACTCCAAAAGATACCCTATCCTTCTCACTTACTAGACTATCCAGATGAACCAGGGTGGAATTCCCTGTCCAACACAACCAAATGAATTAGAAAGTGATTCTCATGAAAACATTACATGTAAGTATGTGTAACTATATATATCACATCAAGTCGTTCATAGAATTATCATGTATAATCATGTATATTTATATATATGCATATCAAGTCTTTCGTAGAATTATCAAGTATTAGTATGTATACCTACATATATACACACCAGGTAATCCAAAGATACACAATCAAGATAAACATGATCATTTTCAATCCCATGTCTCAATTAACACTTTGTTGTCACATAAGTGCTTGAAATAAATCACATAACAGGAGGATATATTATAGAGCCATTGTCGCAACGTAGATCCTGAAATGAAAACGGTTATCTTGAATGTGGGTTGTGGGATGCACGTGATTGATACATCGACCTTGAACACGATAGCATTATTTCAAGCGCCCTAATGGTTACGACAATGTACTCTTCTCCACTGTGATCAAATAGTGGAGGGTGTGTGCATGATTATGGTGTGGCGACCCGTCACTACCAAGAACTTACGATTCGTGACGGCGATGCGTGGTTTACCATCTAGACAAGACAAGTATGCCAGTTGGACTAATGGAATGACATGTAGATGTTTACTCGGCATTAAAAATCAAGTAGGGAGCGAGCTCGACAAGAGCGAACTCGTCCATGTCAAGTAGATGTTTACTCATATTAAATCAAGTAGGAAGCGAGCTCGACAAGAGCGAGCTTGTTCAAGACAAGCAGGCATGTTATTCACAACATGTTCACGATTAATCATATAGATTACAATAGGAGCTCAATTGAGTCTCAAAAGTATAGGTGTCAAGGGATCTCACCACTATCTTGGTAAGGTCTAATCATTCCTTAAACTCGACTCCGTTGAGTCATCGCTACAATTATCTCCAAATAGAATACAAATGCAATATGCATTTCTATCCCTTCTTATGTTTACAGTTCACATGTATCTAGGTCCGTACTTCATTAAGAAGCCTTAGTTCAACAAGTTCACCATTCGACCTATTAGTGGAATCCAAGTTCAATACATGTACACAAATCAACTTTCAATAGGATATTTCAGGATTAAATTATGCTTTGAGCCAAGATATGAAATATGCTTATTAAATCATATTCATAATACAAGCAAGAAGAATTCAATCATGAACAAGGATCATAGTCATGCTCTCTCATATCACGATGTAAATTAGAAATAGGAATTCATATTATCAAGACTGGACATAATTACGTCTCATAAATCATAATATTGAAATAGACATGGAAAGTTATTTCTAGAATAATACAAGTTAAGTTTACAACTTAATACTCATAATTCACATGATTCTTGAGGCTACCTAGATTGTCTAGGTTTACCAATCAACAAGGTCACATGCTATTCTTTCCATATTCAAGTCCTTGAGGGTTCAAGATAAACCATGTTATAACACTATGAGACTCCATTGAAGTTCTCTAAACGATAAGGTCCATGAAATACCCTCAAATGATAACTCATAGGGTATAGTTAAGAATCTTTAAGGTGTCCAGGTGATACTAATTCGCAAGACCGAGGCAATACAAATGTGCCTTAGAAAACAACTTTGTTTTCTTCGCGACATTTTAGTAGACTCTAAATATAGAGTGCTAAGGTATATAACATCCCAATTCTAAATCGTCTCGTAGACGGATTCTCTAGTTCACCATCGTGGATTCCTAAAGATGTTCACAAGATTCTCAAGCAAGATTTCTAGCGAGTCAAGGTCGGTTCATGCTCATATGGCGACTCTTGTGAGTCGTGGTCCCTATCATATATAAATTCCAATTTCCATTTGAAGTCCACTACAGTCTAGATTGCACTTTTACAAGACTTAGGACTTCATTTGAAGTCCATAAAATATCAATAATCTTAGTTCATAATTTGACCATTTCAAATGTCCTTTATTCGAATTACACATTTGTAACCCGAGCCTCCTTAATCTAACGACTAATGATAAATCCACACTTACATTATCCAAGAACTTAGATTATAGTCTTATGCCCTAAACCAATACCAAAACACCAAGTTGGTCTTACCCGATTAATTCTCGAGTTCTCGAAATTGCGACCCGACGAACATGAAAGGTCATAGGAATTTATCCTAAGGCTCAAATAACAACTTTTATAATTAATTGACTCCACTTGGATCAAATTACAAAGTCTCAAATTCTAGGTCAAGGCACAAATTCGGGATTTAATAATCTTCTGGGTTTCTAAACTCAAATAACAAGTGATTTCATACTACATTACTCCTATGAACACAATAAACCCATAGAGATTCAAACCCACATGTTCACTAATCAAAGCCCCAATTAAATCATCCCATTTAGACATGCAATAACACGAGAAACCAAGACAGACAAGCCTCCAACAACCTACCACCATTTTAAGCTAGAGAGGGAAAGTAGAAGGTGTAGTCACATACCTATATTGGCCAACAAATCTATTTGGATTGAAGATTGAATTGGTGGAAGGTGTGCTACTTGCCAAGGGCTTCGATTTGGTGGTCTCCAATCGAAAATGGGATGGCCGGATCTCCGGAAATCATGCATGCAAAGTGAAGGACTCCATGCTCTCATTCTCTCACTAAGAACCCAACAACAATGGTGGGAAGATGAAAAATGGCTGTCATGTTTGAGTTTGGGAAGATGAAGGCTCAAAGGGTTCAATCCATGGTTTGAGTTATAAGGCTTCCTATTGGTTGATTAATGATTGCCCTTGATTAGAACTCATCCAAGGGTTGAAATTAAACCCAAAGAGGTCACAAATCAAGTGGGGGTTTGAATTGGGTCGGATAGGGTTCAAGGGTTCAACCCAAAAATCAAAAATGGAAAAATCCCGTAATGCTAGTACAGGGACTGGGCAGTCGTCCAGAGGATTGGCTGAGCAATCGCTCAGTCCTCTTTTCAATTCTAGAGTTGGTGGATTTTGTGTACTCGCTCAGTCACTTGGCTGGGCGAGCGCTCAGGTGTCTGGAAGGCCAAAATGACTTGAAAACAAGTCCTAAATGTGTCCAATACAACCCCAAACCATTAAGGATGTTTAACACACTCAAAACACATCCGAAACATGTCCGAATATCACCCGAAACAAGAAGGAAAAAGGGCGAAATTCGCAACAAACATCAAACGGCTCAACAATGAGTTAAACGAGGATACTACAAGCATGAATGAACATTATTAATCATGTTAAGGACTATTAAACAAGGTATAGGATTCAAGTTAACATCTCACGAGTCGCAAGACATGAAACAAGGCAAGAAGAAGGCAAACCGAGAGACCCGAAGAGTCAAAAGGTTAAACGAAGCAACGACGTTTCCTAACTCTCAACAAAGCATTCTATAGTCAAGGTTGATGTTATAAAACATACAAGAAGAGTTATGGTATGGACTATAGTACTCCTACAATGTCTTACAACGATACACGAGTAAAGAACTTCGAAAGAGGCGACATACGCGAGGTTCGGTTTCACGCAACGCGATAAAAACAAATATGATGCGTAAATCATCAAAGCAAGATTAGATTTAGGGAATATATTCCTTAGGAAGTGTAATACTAAAAGTCTACTCAAGATACTCAAGAAATGACCTAGGCTATAACTGAGGTCACAAGAAAGAACTACGCGAGAACACTTAACCTAGTCGGCTTCCGACTATCGTCGAGTTACGACTTGTAACTTAAACAAGTTAAAGTCTTGAGGAACATAATTACTAAAGTATAGGTTTCTAAATGGCCTACAAACTCATCTCAAGATTCTCGTATCAAGTCAGACACGAGGTGTAACGGCCGTTTGGTACACACAACAAGTAAATCAAGCACGTGAAGGTTCGGGGTCTTACAATTATCAACATTATTACTATTATATAGTACTAAAATTATCTTTAAAATTTTTATTCCTAAATGATCCCAAAACAACTACTCAATTCATAACATCTGAACTTAATATTTTCATACTAAAAATTTAAAAAGTTAACCTTTACACTATTATGAAATTTTGTAGAAATATTAGTAATAATAATAATAAAATCATTGTTATTATTAATAGTATTGTTATTTCTTGTTACTATTCTTGTTGCTACATGTTATTATCATTATTATTGTTTGATTATTAAGTGCAACCCCTTGTTGGTTTGTAGATTGTTACCAAGGATCTCAACGTCTTTGTCTGAGTGCCCTTAGCTATTAATAAATATTACTATTAGTATTGTATCTGAAATACTAAATCATTAACATTGTTGAAGTTAAGTATAAGTTTCCCTTAAAATAAAACTGTATATCCTTATGATGTTAGTAGATGCGTTATGTTTTGGACTTTTTAGTACTATAAAAGTTTAATTTTGATACTCTTTTGGATAAAAGAATTATTTTTGACACTTTTTGGATATGATAATTTTTAGTGAGACTTTTTGGTTTTTTTCCCAAAATAAAGGCAATTGACAACACTACTTCATAGTAGACAAGCATTTGTTAATGACTTGCATGATAAAAATTAGACATTAATGTAATTATTGCTCCATAGAATAACACGTTACTAAAAAAAATTCAATTTTGGGGGACAATTTCAAACTATCTAACATCAATAAAGTAAGAAAAAAAATTAAATTAAAATAAAAAAAGAAGCAAATGTTATAATGAAACTAGTTCAATTAAATATAGATTTAACATTTGAAACAATTCGAGAAAAATATGTGTTACTACTAGCTAAATAAATTACTATTGAAGAGCCGAAGAACAATGACTACAAGGAGTAAAAAGGAACGGCCGCAAAGTAGTAAAGACCAAATGATATTATAAATATAAAGTAAATATTTGACCTAATAGAAATATATAATTATCCTTTTGGGTTCCAACTAATAGGAAGACAATACCACATCGTCCATCGGGATTGTGATTTCTTAAATTTTAGTAATCAATTTCAAGATTTTAGTAATCGATTTCTATTCAAAATACACTTCTGGAACACCAAATGCTATCAATTAATTTCATGGAGAATTGATTTCATTTTGGTGTACCAATCGAAGCCTTAAAGTTTTCCCCTCCTTGGATATATATACATCATAACATAAGGCAATACATATCCGTGAAATTTCCTAAGTTCAGTCGCTAGTTTGGTGGCGATGACTTTATCAATTGAAGACAAAGATGAAGATGATGTTCATTCTGAGCTACTACAGTCGTTTGAGAATCATATCAACAATCCATCAAAGATAGAGACCGAGGTTTGTTCCTATTAATCCTCTAATCTATTAGGTCTGTATTTCGATAATTTCTATGTTATCTTAGCCCAATATAGTTTTGATATGTGGTAGATTTCGTTGAATCGAGCTCCGAAAATGGAACTTTTATGATCTGATGTTTTTGATGCAATTGATTTCATAAACTTTAGCATGGCTTTAGATCCTGGTTTATTTTATACCTTTTTCTTCAAAAAAATCCTTAATTGCTTTTTGAAGTTATATTGGGTTAACAAATTATAGACTAGTTTGTTTCTGGAGAAATCAAAATTATATATATTTTTCTTTGAACACCACATATTTAAGCATGTGCTAGATCTAATAGACATATCTTATATTGGTAGTTTACATAAAATTACAGTTATGTACTTCCATGTTGTCCTTTAACATAGTTATAAAAGGCGAGCGCCTCGGCCACCTAAGGCGAGATGTCACCACCTCATCGAAGGTCAGTCAAGGAGTTTTCAGTTCTCTGACCTAGGGCAGATGCCTTTCTCACATTTTCAAGCGGCAGGGGGGTCGGGGAGGGGGTGAAGAGGCAAACTAAGTCGAACATGTGAGAATTCTGACCAAATTTATAAGAATTCCGACCAGATCTTTTTTTTTCTTTTTAAATCTCGACATACTTCCTTAGATCTAGACAAATCAACTTAGTATTTGCTCAATCCAAGGCACATTTGTCATCTTCTTGAGGAGGAGATCACGTACATATATACCTTTTCCCTTTTTCACTACCAGAAGATCTCGCCAAAAAATTTGTTGCGCCGGTCATCAAAAATCTTGTTGGAGTTGACAGATTAGGTCACCGACACGTGCAAAGGTTATATCCAAAGTTTGTTGGCTGGCTCGTTTGAACAGCTTAACCATAGGTTTTAGATTCAAGTTATAGGAATGTAACTGCCTTAAAACTTGTTAGGTAGAGCTTTACAACAACAATAATTTTACCTGATTTGAGGATTCACATTGGGTTTTTCAGATCTGGCATACCTTGGGAGACCAAAACAATATGCAACAATCATCAATTCCATAGAATTTTTTATATTACTTTTTACGAACCATTTCGCTATGACTTTTATGGAATTTAATTTTTGAAAACACTACAGGCAATAGTCAAGCTTCTAAGTTTGCATATGTCACCAACATATTCATGCTGGTCCTTTAATTTAATAGAAGAAAAAATACTTATTTTTCATCTTACTCATAACGATTACTTCTCTTTAGATTCCCTGAACCCCATCACCACATCGAAACCCTATCATTTTTTAAATCTAAATCCAAGTCTTCCTATCCCACTTGATCTCCACCAACACTTCTTTAATCTTTTACATCCATTGTAGGTTCTTCATCCTCATATGAAATTCCCTTTGTAACGCAACCCGAGCCCGAAAGTCAGTCCGCTGTGTGTATCCCACGCACTGACCACTAAACACGGCCATCTGGGTCATCCATGCCTACCACAAGCCAACTCAAAAGTTTATGGATGATGTTGTTTCCCAGTAGTAGTTTGTGGCTCGTACGAGGATAAAGAAGTAGCTCCCACCTCCCATGGTGTAGCACTTTGTTCCGATATTTCCATCCGGGACTTGCTCTGATAGCATTTGTAACAACCTGAGCCCGAAAGTTCGATCTACTACGTGTAACCCACGCATTGGCCCATCTAAACCACCAATGTCATCCCTCCCCTAACCACCACCACCATCTCTGCATTCGCCGCCATCTCCATGACCACCACCAAGAAACACATCACCTTGCTCAAATGGAGAAATATAATCTCTTTAGCTTCCGTTCAGTCAGATTTCTTTCTTCGAACGTCTTTTTCTTCTTAGTTTTCATCCTCTTTCAGTATCAGATCACTAAGCAAGGAAATAATCTGATTTTAGGATGAGACTACTTGAAAGGATGTCGGTACGTGATAGTCTCTCCCAAATAAAGGACATTTGTGTTAGAAGAACAGAAAGTCGATAGCCAGGAGAGGAGAATAGAGAGATTCTCACGTGTAACGACCTCGGGTCGTATGGAAAGGAGTAAGCAAATGAAGACCAAGGTTTGAGGTTTAGAACCTAGTTATGGAAAGGAGTTAAATATTGAGATGGGTTTAGGGTATGGAACTCAGTTATTTGTGATTAGTGATGTTGGTTTTGTTTGTAAGATGTATAACTTAGGGAGCTATATGATAGCTTTTAAGGCTGATTGTAGTGGTCTGAAAATTCAAATTAGTAAATTGTAGATTTTAGTTTTGTTCTCTAACAAAACGCACATAATCATCAACTATAACCCATTTGTCTTAGTTGATTCTTTATTTTTCTTCATCTTCTTGAGTCTTGACATTATACCACATTTGTCTTAGCTTATTCACGTGTAATTACTAAACATGCTACAAAATTACTTAATATCTCGACTCACCAACAAATCTTATATTATTGTTACAATTTTTCATATACCTATAATGATGGCTTTCTCAAACATATTTTAAGTATAATCATATTATTTTAAGTATTATCTTTATTATTCACTTTTATAGTTACTGAAATTTCTATGAAATTTATTCCCTTTTAGCAATATTTCAAGCCCCTCTCTCTCTTTCTTTGTGATGCTATTTATTGTCTTTTGCGTTTCAAAAGACTAAACTACCTTTCACCTCCATGCACATGTATGTTTTCACTGAAGTAAAACCATTATATATTATTTTATTTTCTCTCATCTAGTGAATTTCATTTCATGCACATGTCTCAACACCACTATATCTCAATTTTAAACTTTGTCATATTAAACCACAAACTTTTTTTTTTGATAAGCACTAAACCACAAACTAATGAACCTCAAATTTACTTCTACAAAATTCACGAAATTGACATAATCTTCTACAACGAGGTCTTCTAACAAATCTTTCACCACCTCCCACCCCCCTAAACGGTGGCTCCGCCTCCTCCGCTCCTCTCTAACCTCCCCTATTTTTCTCACCATCACGCTCTCCAGATCCTCTCTCTCCCCATTGACTTCTTCATTTTTAATTTATAAGAAACTACCCATTCTCTTATAAATAAAGAGATTTTAAAAAGTAAAAAATATCATTTTTTAGAGTCATATACATTTTTGATCCCTCAACTAAAAAAGGGTATTTTTGTCATATTAAATAATATTGGACGACATTTCTAACACTTACAGTAGGAGGGGATATCTTCTTAAAAAATTGACATAAAAAGACCAAATGAATAGAATTCAAAACGATATGACCTTACTTAAACTTAGGTACAAATTGATAGACCAAATTGCTATTTGATTCTTCATGAATGGATTAACACATAACAAATTTATTTTTTCGATCTTAATTCATGATGAGTAGTTTATTAAATGTAGGGCTATTTTTGTCTAAACATAATTTTTTTCTCATGGAATATTTACTTGTTTGACGACCTTAATTCATGGTGAGTTGTTTATTACATGTAAGGTTATTTTATCCTACACATTAAATTTTAAGAAACAACTCACTTTTATAGATAGAGATATAAGACCCTAACAAAATATTTTTAGTTAACTGAATAGACATTTATTATTAAGATATATAACTTAGTAAGATATAGAACTTAGTGACCAATATGATATAGTCTTTTAAGGCTAATTATAGTAGTAAAAAAATTCAAGGGAGCAAACTGTAGATTATAGCTTTCTTCTCCAACAGAACACACATATTCATGGACTATTTTCTACATTTTCTCTTATTCATCTTGAAAATAAAGCATATTTTTTTAACTCATTTGTCTTAGTTTGTTCACTCGTAATTACTAAACACGCTAAAGGTTTGCTTAATATTTGAATTCCCACTAACGAATCTATTATTATAGTAACAGTTATAGTAAAAATTTACATATATTTCTAATAATGTTTACTCAATTTTATTTCTAAAAAATCTTAAACATATTTAAAAAGGTAAAACCATATTATTTCTTAGATTCAAATAAATTTTTGGTCCCTCAACTTAGTAAGGGTATTTTTATCATATTTTAAAATATTTGATGAAAATTGTAATGAAAATGAGAGGAAGGGAAAATCTGACAAAAAAATTGACATTTGAGACAAAATGAATAGAATTAAAAAATGTAGGATCTAATATAAAGTTATGTACAATTTGAGGGACAAAATTATTGTTTCATTCTTCATGAGATTAGCCCATGAAAATTTACTTGTTTAGCCTTAATTAATGTTTAGTAGTCCATTTAATATAGGGTTATTTATGTCTATACATTATTTTTCATTTATGACAAATTTACTTGTTTGACCTTAATTTAATTGTGGGTGTTTATAAGGTGAAAGGTTAGTTTTGTCCATTTATTAAGTTTTAAGAGACAACTTAAACTTTTATAGTAGAGATAGATTTTGGGAGTTGTAGACAATTAACATCTTGTGGATGAAAATATTGGTGGCTTTGAACTGCCAACATTTGTGGCACTGAATAATCTTCTTTTGTTTTCCTATCTAAATACTTTAACCCTAGCTTGTCTAATCATGAAAGCAGGGCCATTTAACCACCTATTGTCAGGCTTGAAGAACATAAAGATAGTGGAAACGAATAAATTTTGGATTATTGGAAAGGTTATAGTTTCCGGGGAGAACCCAACCTCTTTGGTAATAGAAGATTCTTATCTTGAAGGAACGATGGAGATTGAAGATTGCTCGCTTTATACTTTCAACTATATAATAATGACAAAAGTTTTAACCTCAGAAAGAAGGGATTCGAAAACTTTAGTGATCTCGCGATAGTGTTAAATAATGAACTAACCTGTGAGGAACTTGAGTTTGTAGTTTCCAGCTCCCCCCTTCCGATGAATTCAATTCTAAAGTCTACCCCCAAATTGAGCATATTAAAATATTAAGCTCCTCCCTTAACTTTTTGCTTATTGAGGATTGTTTAAATAAAATAGGTTACCATTTTGGTCTCCCAAACTGGAAGTGTTCAAGTATACGGGGCCAGCCTCGAAATTTTCTCAACTCTCAACATCATATACACCTCTTTGCTGCATCTGGAGGAGTCCCTCTCAAGAGCACAACACCATTACTGATGTACAACTTCTTAATGTTCGGGAGTTTCTTCAGAGATTTTCATGCTATGGTGAATCGATGATTCTTGTACACGAGTGTGCTGAGGTATGTTAAGATTTTTCATTTGTGTCCATTGTCTTATTCATGGTACATATTTTTATCCTATAAATATTGTTCGTGAGTCGGTGATTGATATGAATGTCTGCTGGACACGCACATACATGACTATGCCTAACTTGTGTTCACATATGTAATTTTTATGTGAATGCTCGGCTTGTATAGGAGAAACAAATCTTGTTTCTTTTCTTCCTTCGTAGATTTCTACTTTATGCATTTAAAAGTTGTTTAAGTCAATAAGATGCAAAAATTGTACCAACACAACATATACAGGTATAAATATGGTTTCATCACAAATATGGCTAGGATATCAACAGAGCAAATCTTTTTGGGATTAGGATTGATAAATTGCTAACAAATTAGGAGTATGTTAATCTTAATTAGTGAATGTAGAGAATTTATGATACTTATAGAACCAATTCGGAGCTACACTAAATCTTCATTCCATGACTTTGTAACAGTATCCGTCTACAACTTTGACAGTAGACTTACAATGTACCAAAACTTTTAATTAACAGTCCAAATAACCCAATATATTAACAGTCTTATATATTACAAAGGTATTACCTGCAACACGCAATTATAACAGGACAATATATATAGAGAAATTGTAACAGAGTATCCTCGGCTCAGCAAAGCCTAACTCGAATATGTCTAGGGCTTATAATGTCTAGGCTCAGATCCCCATAGCAATGCTATAAACAAAGTATATCAATCTATCCAAACAAAGAGTTCTCAAAACCGATAAGGACAAGAATATGATCCAATGATTTCCAACCACGGTGGACTGCCCAGCCCTCTAACACCCAAAACCTGTTACTTCCCACTCACAGAACTCTCGTACGTAATATCTCAAGCTCACAAACACATAGAGTGTTTCCCAAAAGTCAGACCGAAGCAGAAAACGGATGGGGCAAGAGAGAGATATCACAGAAGAATGATGTATCAGTGTACCTTGAAGGAAGGAGCAGACGGGAGTATATATAGCAGCCAAAGCGCGGCAATCAACATGAAGAATCAACCGGTGAAGGAGGAATCGTCGCTGCAGACAGAGAGAAAGAAGGAAAGACCGGTAATTTTGGGGTTAAATGAAGACCCCCCAAAAATACAACCATCCAAACAGCTGGGTGCAGCAAATGAGTGGAAGTGGGCAATTTGGGCCTTGGGTTGCTAGGCTAGAAGTGGGCTGCCCAATTTGGGCCAAGCCTTAACTTACAGTGAAGGATAATGTTTGTGAACATGACATATATAAGGGCATGTATATGCCGCATAGATAGTGCAAGCCGAAGACATATTTTGTGATACAAAATGGAGACGGGCGACAACGATACAATTTGGGGTGGAGGGTCTCGAGGTCTTGGAGTTATTAGACAAAATAATGCGTGGCTATTTTGGGCTGTGAGAGGTCTTGTATTCTGTGGGATCGTATCAATCCTTGTAGCTCTTATCCTAGGAAGGGTGAGTACATTGAAAACTCTTTATTATAATTTCTCAACGTTTATAGTGAAGTTGTTGCTTGCCTTGGAGTGGATTAAACCACGTAAAATTCTGTGTTCCCTTTTTTGTTTTATTGCGTTATATTTTCTATTATCTTGCCATTATTTGTCCAAATACTAGGTGCTATTATTTTCGACTGATTCGCTTCCGTATTGAAGATAGAAACTTGGAATTATTAATCCAAGAATTTCCCCATTTTTATAACAAACTGGTATCAAAGCTTTGGGCTAGTCGAAATTTTAAGATCAATAGATTGAAGTTTTTTTTTAAGATGGCGGACGTTGGAAATTCAACGCAATTCCAATTGGAGAAATATAAAGGAAGTAATAACTTTAGCTTGAGGCAAGTTAAAGTTAGGGATGTGTTGATCCAGGTAGATTAAGAGATTGCTTTGGAAGGAAAAGAAGCAAAACCCGATGATATGAAAGATGAGGTATGGAAGAGAATTGATTGAAAGACGGCTAGCACTATCCAGCGATGTTGTGCGGATAATGTTCTCTACAATGTTATCTCTGAAAAATCTATGAAGGCATTATGGGAGAAGTTGAAGAGTATCTACATAAGGAAATCAATGTCAAACCGGTTGTACCTAAAGAAGGAGCTATTCAATTTCACGACAGACGAATGTACGAATATTCATGATCACTTGAATGCTTTTAAAAAGATACTTTGAGTTGGCGAATATTGATGATAAAATTGAGGATGAAGATCAAAGTTTACTTTTGTTAAAGTTGTTGCCACCATCTTACAAGTATTTAGTTACTACTATTATGCATGAAAAAGGCGCGCTTTAGTTACTACTATTATGCATGAAAAATGCGCTTACTTTGGGTGAGGTACAAACTTCATTATTAACAGATGATTCTATGAACAAAGGGTTCTAAGAATAATAACATTGATGCATTGTATGTGGGAAGAAAAATTAAACATGTTGGTGATTTTTATGATTAAGGTTCAAGTAGTGATAAGAACAATATGAAGACTTCCAAGCAAAAGATTAGGAGTATGCTAATCCTAATTAGTGAAGGATAATGTTTGTGAACATGACATATATAAGGGCATGTATATGGCACATAGATAGTGCAAACAAAAGACATATTTTGTGATACAAAGTAGAGACGAACGACAACAATACAATTGGTGGCCGAGGGTCTCGAGGTCTTGGCGTTGTTAGACAAAATAGTGTGTCGCTATTTTGGGTTATGAGAGGTGTGGTACATACTATGTGGGATCGTATCAATCCTTGTAACCCTTCTCCTAGGTAGGTTGAGTATATTGAAAACTCTCTATTGTAATTCCTCATCGTTTATTGTAAAGTTGTTGCTTGCCTTGGAGTGGATTAAACCACGTAAAATCCTTTGTTTCTTTTTTTGCTTTATTTCGTTATATTTTTTATTATCTTGCCATTATTCGTCCAAATAATTGGTGCTATTATTTTCGACCGATTCACTTCCGCATTAAAGATAAAAACTTGTAATTTTTAATCCAATAATTTCCCCATTTTTATAACATGTATAAATATGGTTTCATCACAAATCTGGCTGGGATATGGATCCATTTAGGATCCAAAAATAAAAATAAAAATGTCGCACTCCTTTTTGTTTAAGTATATCATACACTTTATGATCTCTCTAACTTGTTTCATTTTGTTTCCTCTGTGTCTTCTTATTTGACCAATATAAATCATTGCTGAATGATAGACAAGTGCCTCCACCAGTAGATAATCCAATTTTTTTCAAAGTGACAACAAAGTGTAGAGGAATGAATCATACAGATCTTTTACAAAGAGTGCTTGGTGTATCGTCTTGCATTAAGACTTTGTGTGTTGATCTTGAAAACAAGTTCTGTGACGACCCGACCCGGACTCCAATGCGGAATCCCAAGGTCGTGCCGTCAAGACAAGCTAAAAGACGGACAAGCACCCGCTAAGCGTAGTGGTGCGAGTCAAGAGTTGAACCAACAAACTCTAAACAGGAATGTAAAGCCATAACGGCAAAACCGAACAACAAAAAAAACTAAAATCTGCGGAAGCGAATCATAAGTGGGACCAAAGCCTATAATTATAAACTAAGGAATACAAGGCTGAGAGACGACTATCTCTCGACAAATCTACGACTCGCGTGACGCAACATTGCGCACGGACAACAAACCATCGGCAACCTAAGGCCGGCGAAGCAACAAGAACCCAACCTGATCAACAACAACTCAACGGCTAAAACATGCCGGAGGGACAGTTCAACTAAAAGATTAAGGGATTTAAATACTAATAACTAAACCAAGGACTCACGACTAAAATTGACGGAGATAGAAATAACCGACATAATACTAGAACATGCGAGCTAAAACCTTGCTCGGAAAGACAACGGAATAACTTCTAATTAAATACAACAGCACGACCCAAACAAGTCGGCTCCCAAAATAACGACAATAATAAGATACTAACACAACTACCCAAGTAAAGTTTACATAACTTCACGTCCGTATCTCACCAGATGACAAATACAATAATACTAATAAACCAAAGCTATCGCCCGGAAGTCCACCTGTTATCGATCAAGCGCCCGAGGCTTCAACGCGTACTATCGAGCTTACTGCAAAAACTAAGGAAAACAAACACACGAAATGAGTCATAATGACCCAGTAAGTTACTAAATGCAATGTATGGCATAGCATGGCGTGGCATGGCATAATGCACAAGCATATATAAACTCATGGCATCTATATCGTATATCAACAATACACCTGTATTAAACCATCAAGTATCATGAACTTCATAAATCACATATCACATTATCCTTCATATAAGTGCTCATAGTAAGCCACATAAGGGATAGAGGAGATACCCAAATAACTCCGTTGTGTTGCTCCTGCAATACACAATGTTACTAGTTCGTGCCGTCGATGTTATGTGAATTCATCGACTCATGCCGAGAACCTACTCGATCTCAATAGCAAGCCAATGCGGCACTTAGCGATACGACAAGGGGCTACTTCCCCACTGCGGCCCACAGTGGAGGGGTGTGTGAAGTCCCAGGCGCGGCGATCCATAGCAAGCACGAATCCCATAATTCGTGAAGGCGATGCATCGTCCCACCTTGACTCAACAAACAAACCAAATAATGCCAGCTGGACTTAAAGCAATGCACAAGTAGATATTTACTCTCATGCTCAAACAGGAACCAAGATCGATCATAACGAGCATACCAAATCAAGTAGGACATAAAGCTTTACACACCAATTTCAACCATGCACATATTTGCACATACTTAACAAATTCAACCAACTTATAAGTTTAGTCAAAGAACCACATAATGAGGCAATCATAATCCTCAAGTCATCACCAAATCGGAAGTAGCATTTAAGCTCAAGAAATCACAATAGGAGGTTTACTATGGCCCTCCAATCAAAATCAAACCAAAGACTATACTTTAGTCTAAGAGCAATCATAATCAAGACTTAGCATTTTAGCTTCACTTAACGGTTCACTGGACTCAACCATAGTCCCAACCGTCGTAAATATTCGACTTCCTTAAAGCCAATCTCAAGGGTACCAAACTACACCGTGATCATATCCTCGCAAGTGCTTTTAGGTGCACGCGACCAAATTCCCTAAGAGAGAACTCATTCAAATAATCATTTCTTAAGGTAATACGAGATCATAGGTTGATCTCTAATGCTTCGTGCCCTAACGAGCACGCCTAATCAAATCCCCAATAAGCTTCTATGTCGTAGAAGTCACAAATGGGACACAACTCGGGATGCTCGGGTACTCACGATCAAAACCAACCAAACCCGAACATCGTAGGAATTCAACCTAAGGCTCACTAACATCTTATTGAACCTAAAATAACTCCATTGAGTCTTAATATCGCATTTCATTAAATACCCATTTCATACAACCCAAACTTAGCACATCATTCAAGTTTATAGAAACTATCCCAAAATTATTCCGGCTTATTTCCCAAGCCTAAAATCCAAGAATTCATCATAGACATAGTCCATGAAACCCCGAATGACGTAGGACTTTAACCCGAGTTCTTTAACACAATATTGAACTCATTACGACTCCGTAGAGTCTAAACACTAAGTTTCATTCCTAAACCTTTCATCCATGTTAACACTAACACCCACTTTATTTAACAACAATATATCCGATAATTCGGGCTTAAATTCTCGAGCCCTAAAATTTACAACAAAATCCCAACATAAATCAAAACCCATTTCATAAATCTCATAATCCCACTTAAATGTTCCTACTCATGATATCATGTGAGTTCATACATCAAAACTGTCGTAGGCATAATTCCACAATAAACCCAAATAAAATGTAAACATGATTTCTAGCATGCTCACAATCCTAGAAACCTGATATGAAGGATAATCATTCCATCATCAACCATAGAAGTCATCTACAAATGCTCTAACATATTCATACTTCCAAAAAATCCCCAAAAATTGGGCAAACATAGCATACAGTGTTCATTGCCCACAAATAGCATATAAGTTGTTTTCCTTAGGGCCAATGAACCAAAATCAAGGAAGTAACTTACCTAGCAGGTGAAAACTCAAGAGAACACAAATCAATCGGTGAAGTCGTTCTACCCGTCGAGGGCTTCAAGAATCCAGTTTGAAGGAGATCGAGCGGTGGAAACCTGAGATCGGAGGAAGAAGATGAAGCTAGGGCTCAAAACTCAAGCCCCAACTCTCTCTCTCTAACTTGTAGAAATAGGATGAGCAAATGAAGGGTTTTCGAAAATTTGGTCAAGGTTGGGTATTTATACCTCAATCAAGAAAGGGTACAAAGGTATTTCTCACTTGCAATTAGTAGAGATTAGGAAGTTAACAAACACTAATCAACCTAGGTTAACCTCTAATTAGTGTTAGGACTTGATTAGGACTAAGTGTGGGTATTTAGGAAGGGTTTAGAGGGGGTTTAATGGGGGTAGGATAGGCATTTCACGACCTAACTCAAAACAGGGGAAGAAAAATCCGTAACAATTACCGGGTGAGGCGGGCGCCTCACCTCACCATCGGCCGCTGGCTTGGTCACACGCACAGGTTGCTCTCGGTACTTGAGGCGGGCGCCTCGCTCCATGCGGGGGCGCCTCGGCTCTGAACCTCAAAACTTGGTCTAAACTTGATCTAAATGATCCCAAACTTATGGGCAACCATTCTAAGGTCTAACCCTACTCAAAACAAGTCTAAAACACACCGAAGAACTCCGAAACAACTCGGGCGAAGCAGGAAGGGGTGCGACAACGTGCAACCGGGACGGCAAGCGAACTTCGAAATCAAGCGAGCAATGAAAGGAGACTTTTAAGGCAAGTCTAAGGGCTAATGAAGAAGCTTAAATACTTCTAGGAAGTTGAATAACAACTAGGGGAATAAGAATCCCAAAGGAGAGGCGATTCTGCGACTCGATTCCGAACTTCTGCGATAGAGGCGAGCGCTATCTCCAAAACTTCCAAATCATCGCTAGACTTAAGGAACACCTCCAACTTGAAGTCTAATGCATCTAAACATGTTAATAAACCATCTAAAAGTGCAGGGACCCAAGCCAGGGTCACGAACACAAAAGCATAAACAAACCCTCAATCGCGTCGCATTCAGACTATCGTCGAGTCACGACTTGTGACTTTAGCAAGTCAACAACTATATGGAGTCTCTTAATAATGTTTTGGTCTTAATATGGTCTCTCAAACACATCTAGACCCTCTCGCCAACCAAACATACCGTCGACAAAGGAAGAAGTGCAAGTATAGCCATAAGCAGAGATAACGAAGAGGCGGGCGTCACACCTCTCCACCTTAAAAGATTCGTCCGAATTCTAAATCATGATTCAAACATCATTAGGTCCACACTCGACCACAATACCTCGAGACAATGATTACGTGTTTCTTAATTCGGGTTAACTCTTTCTGATCACCAAAACCAACATAAGGTCCACCACTACAATAAACACGAGGGTTCGTACTATAATAATCCAAATGTGAAGGTCCTGCAGATCCTCAAAGGACATAACAACATAAAAACACTACGATCGAAAATAACATGACTCATACTTGAGTCGCAGAATACCATCTGAACAACACTAGGCCAAACATTAGCCAAAATTCCAAATTTCAACATAAGAACACATTCAACTAAGAAACTACTTGATAAAGGCACATAAGGAAATTCAAGCACAAAGAGATTCCAAGATACAAGATTTAATAATTGCACATGGAGCAATTTACAACAAATCAAAGATTATCAAATGGGCATTTCAAACCATGTAAATCACGCTCGCGATTTTCCCATCGCGGTGAGAACACATAGAGCACATTAATGAAATGTTTTGAAAATTCATTCCATTCGTACTTGAGGTATAGTCAATGTTTAACCTACTAAACACCAATCCTAGTCCACCAGCGAACCTCTTTTGATCACCAATTTAGGGTGCCGCTAAATTGGATTTCAACTTTCGTTCGAAAGGATCTCGAGGTTCATGGTTAAAGGTTTTAAGCATCCTTTAATAGTCTCCTATGCTAAGGTAATGAATGACATGAGATAATAATGATGAGATGAAATTTAGTATATTACAATGTAATGCATCAAGTAGGTGTTTCCTACAACTAATGCACATGCTGAATAAAAAATTGACCAAGTAACAAGGTCTATTACCTTGACAAACAACAATCATATCTACCACAAAACTTCGTGTACCTAGTACACCCACCAATATAATTTCCTAGGATTTACAAGCAAAACGTCTACTAGATACTCGTAACGACTATACTCATAAAACTATCCTTTCTTGAGCTCTAGACCAAGTCTTCACCAATACATACACTAAGTATCTAACCAAGCGTTAACGTCTCAATACTCAGGTGAGCGTTAATCTCTCCCCGTCTGAAACCATGATTATTTTCTAAATCGCAACCTTGACAACCTTCTCACAAATCGAGTGTATATCCTCGCTAATAACCTTACAACAATATAGTATAATATTACTCATTACATAAAACATATCTTTATAGAATATACAAACATCATACTAAGCAGATAAGTATCATCATACAATTCATGCTTCATTTGTATATTCATATATACATATACATACATATACATACTATGGCCTATATATAACCACACAAAACCGCAACTCTATATATAGCATAGTCTTATATATTTATAGACTAAACAAGAATCCATACAGCGATTACGGTAATTCACAAAACAAACCATGTAATATATCAATCTCACATTGGGGTATTATTCCGATCGAGTAAATAACCAATAATACACAATACACCATATAATGTATGTATGAATGCACATGAGCTACGATTAAAGCGCGTACTCATAATAACGATAATAGTAACAAGCGGTATAGTTTACGAATATATATATACAAGAATGTACCTTCCTATTTCGGATAGGTCTCAAAAACGGACTTGACCCTTGCGTCTTGTTTGCCTCAAACTCTGAAATCGCATCTCTCTTGGAGCCAGCGAATTGTTGACTAGTACTCCCAGTGACTAACTTTCCTTTTCGGGCAATCTTTCTTCAAGTGAGTTCATTCTCCACAATAGTAACACTTCGATCTTTCCCAAACACCTATCCGGTGTGTCTGTCCTCTTACAAAGTTACATGTCAACCGTCACCTGGACTGGTTTCTAAGTAAGTAGTAACACCACCTTTCAGGCCACAGAATGCACCTTTCTTGACTAACGTTTGAGGTCTTTGCCTCTTATCCTCGGGGCCCTAAGTCTTTGATATTTTCCACTTCGAGCGTACTCCTCGATGTCTAACTCCATTCGCATCTGCATCACGACCCACGGCCAATCCGTAAGTAATAACAGAATAAAAGCGCTACGATAATTCGTCTTCGAGGCCTTTCACAAACCTCTCGGTCTTCTTAGCCTCATCCGGCACCAGTAACTACGATAACAGGCCAACTCCATAAACTTTGTTGAATCTTGAGCCACGGTCATATCTCCTTGTTCTAACATTAGGAACTCCATCTGCTCT
>JABEVN020001743.1:0-23765 GCA_013146195.2 Codonopsis lanceolata | reverse complement strand
TTTTAAAATCATAATTCATTTTAAACAATGTAAGATATACATCTTCTATTGGTAATAATGGTAGAAGTTTTATCAAAAACTTTAAAACCAACATCACTTTATAACAAATGTATGATACATCTTTTCAATTAGTAATTAATAATAGTATTTTAATACAAACATCAATTTCTAACCAATGTGTGATACATCTCTTCTATTGGTAATAATAGTAGAATATTTGTAACCATGTGAGATACATCTCTTGTAAAAGTGAAAGTCTTTAGTCTAAAGACTTTAAAATCTAACATTTTCTTTTAAACAATGTGTTATACATCTCTCTTTTATTGGTAATAATATAAAATAATTTAAACTCAACATCATTTTCTAACCAATGTGAGATATACATCTTCTAAATTGGTAATAATGGTAAAAAAATCTTTATCAAATGTGTATAAGTAAAAATCATTTTCTATGGTTCTCACCTCACCACTTTGATAAATCTTCATTCTAAAGCATCCATGAGAAGCTTTAAAAACTTTGGTTTTCTAGTGACTTTGAAAATCAACATCACTTTCCAACCAATGTATGATGCATTTCTTCTATTGGTACTTAATAATAGAATTTTTAAAACCAACATCAATTTCTAACCAATGTGAGATACATCTTTTCTATTGTTGAAAAATTAGTGTTTTTAGTGAAATAAATTGTGCAACTTGAGGCACGAATTTCTTTACGTGTCATTTGTTTGTTAACGAATATAATTGCGCAAATATATTCTACTCGGTGAGAGCATCAAAATGATATATTTATTTGTCCAAATCGAGTTTTGGATAATAAGATATCAAGACTTAAAGTATAATACTTGTTTAAAAAAATAGTATTTTTAGAGAGAGAAATTGTGTAACTTGAGGCACGAATTTCTTTACTTTTTATTTGCTTGTTGGTAAAGATAATAGCGCAATTGTGTTTTACTCGGTGAGAGCATCGAAATGATATATTTATTTGTTCAAATCGAGTTTTGGATGAATAAGATATCAAGAGTTAAAGTATAATACTTATTAAAAAATTAGTATTTTTAGTAAAATAAATTGTGCAACTTGAAGCACAAATTTCTTTACGTGTCATTTGTTTGTTGACAAAAGTAATTGTGCAAATGTGTTCTACTCGTCAAGAACATCGAAATGATATATTTATTTGTCCGAATCAAGTTTTGGATGAATAAGATATCAAAGCTTAAAGTATGATGTTAAAAGTGAGTCATTAGAAGTAATATCTAATCTTGAAGAGTTTTATCCCACATTGGTTAAAAGTAATGTTAGTTGTAAAAGTTTTTAAATATAAATCTTCTACTATTGACAATAGAAGAAGTTATATATACTAATACTAATACTCCTTATCATATTGATTATTATTATGTATTATTATTAGCTAATGGTTAGAAACCAAAAGTTTTTAAAACTTTACAAATTGATGCTTTAGAATGAAGATTTATCTAAAGGTGGTGAGATGACACAACCATAGTGCTCCTCACCAACTTTATATATATATATATATATATATATATATATATATATATATATATATATATATATATATATATATTTACCTTAAAGAAAATTCTCTTATTCATTATACATTTTTTCAGATAAAGAGTCTCCGTTTAAAAATTAATTTTTTTAAAAAATGATACTTTTAGCAGCTCATTAATAATAAAATGAAATTTTTATGCCTTAATTTTTAAAAATAGACTCTTTAAGTCAAATATTCAAAAATTTAATAATTGATAATTTGCCCAGAACGGACGGAGTGCTCTCTAATTAAATGTTGTATATGAATGTTTAATGTATTGAGAATATAAAATTTAAAAAAAAAGGAAATCAAGGTGGATTGTTTTGTAATTTTTTTCCCGTAGTTTAGTAATGATTAAATTAAAAAATTAGTGAGAGATAGAAAGAGAGTGAGATAAAAAATAACACGAAAACCCGCAAATCTGAATTTGATCTGAAACCACAAAACACAAAACGTCTTAAACATTTTACATATGCAAACATGGGTGTTTAAATTAAGTACGTCAATGGATCAAATTTAAATCAAAATCTGAACCAAACAAGAAATTTTGGATATGGATTTATAGAACAGTCCAATAACACGAATCCTCTGATAATCTATTAGTGGATCGGATATGAATTTACCTATATCTGATCTATTAAAAAATAGATTCGATTCGATAATAACATATTTATTATTATACATATACATTGTAATCTATATTACAATAGAACTTGGATTACACATGTAAATTAGTAAATGCTAATTAGGGGTTAGGATTTACTATTTTACGATGATCCTATATGGCCACAGTTTTACAGTTTTACCGTTATTGTTTTATGGTGTTACAGTTATTGTTTACTGTGATTTATTATTTTTATAGTTATTATTTTACTCATATCTTATGGTCGTAATTATCTCATTATTTCAAACCAACCATTGTTGTTAAGCAAAAACCCCCAGAGGAAGAAGGCTGAGTTTTCGTTATTGAGAAAACAATACAATTTTGTTTTCGTATTTTAAAAGTAGTTATAATTAAAATACAGAACCTCTAAATGTTACACCGAAAAACCATAAATGCAACATCACTTAAGAAGTTAAATTACCAAACTATCCTCCTTTGATTTTTTTTAAAAAGTACTTAACTTTAAAATAGCTCTGTTTACCAAAATACCCTTCTTCCATTAAAAAAAAACTCAATTAAACTAAATATCTAACCCCTAAACCTACTACAAACCGAACAAAAAAATCTATAAATGATATTGGTATTTAGAAGTAGTATAAGTGACTATCTTATAAAGCATATTCAAGACTCAATGTGGGATTGGGGGTGTTATACATCGTTGTAAAGGAGAGGGTAATTGGAATAACTCCAAAAGTTTACACTACCCGCTGACGTTCAGCCTCCTTGCAACTGCAAAAAGAGATGTAGATCTTGGGAATTAATCAAATTATTGAGTATTGACAATGTCATATGGACATTGTGGAACCAGTAGACGAATTTGATGGAGTGAGTGAAGAAGAAAAACAATATTGCATTCATTTTCAAGACTTTTCAATAACAAGACGAGCCCCTCTTATTTCTGATGAGAAAAATCCACCAAATCGTTATCCAATTAATCATTCTTGACAGAAATTGCCGTTGTGCCATTGGATTCTGCCACCAGGCCCACCACCACAACTCAGATCACAACCACTACAAGCAAATACTTTTAAGTCGCGAACTCCACCACCAACATTCACTACCCATTACATCACTACCACCAGTTGCAAAAAGAGATTTATGACTGCGAGTCATGCGAGTTGGTGACGGCGAGTTATGGGGTACGGCTCATTGCACAACTACCACAGTCGCAAAATTTGAGGGTGAGTTTAGAAATCGCCAGTTTAAAAAAAAAAAAATCGGCAGTTTGTTATGCAAAAAAAGAAGCCACTTTTTTTTATAAAAAATACAAAAAAGTCGCCAGGTATTTTTAAAAAAACTAAAAAAAGTTGGTCACTTTTTTTTTATAAAGATGACAAAAAATCGCCATGTTTTTAAAAAAATTTTGAAAAAAGACGCCAGGTTTTTTTTTTTTTTTTGAAAAAAAGCGTCACTTTTTTAAAAAAAATTTGACAAAAAGTCGCCAGTTTTTTAAAATTTTTTGACAAAAAGACGCTAGTTTTTTTTTTTCAAAAAATTGAAAGAAGTCGCCGATACCATGAGAGGAACCACAATGGTACATGATTTTGGGGCAGAGTGTCACTCATGGTACATGACTGCAATGTACAACCGTCCAAATAAAATGGCTGTCAAAAAAAATCGACAACCATTACTTTTGGTCCCCGATTACACGGAGCTCGATGAAGGTCATGCTTTATTTGATCCCCTTAACTGTATATATTACGCGCACAGTACTAGATGTTGATTATAACTCGTGATAATGTAGGTAACAACTTACCATAAAAGAAGAATTCGAAGAATCATAATGAACGTTGTTATTCGGATCGGAATTCATTAAATAAATTGTTGGAAAGGAACAAGTTTAGGGTTTATAGTTAATTGTGAAGAGGATTTGACATATATTTATAGGAGGATTAATTGAAACTCCTTGGCAAAACACACCTCCGGGCCACTGTACTTTCTAAAAATTTGCAATTAGGCCACTGAGACTTCAAAATTTTCGGGATGGCCACTGTACCAGACTTATCTTGCACGTTAAACCCTTTTTTGGATGGACGTTAAGTTTGGACGTTAAATTATGTTAAATGTCTATTTTGCCCTCGTCTTCATCATCATCGTGACAAAGAAACCCAGATCTGGGTTTTAAAACTGGGTTTACAAACTATTTTGCCCTCTTCACAGCCTCATAAGTAGAAAAGTGCACGGCGGTAAAAGGCGCATTCATCAACACAGTCGTCTTGTACGATGCATAAAACGCCCCAAACCCTTCTTCCCTAACCACCGTTCTAACACAATCCAAAACCCCCTTGTACGGACTACTACTCAATTGTAATCTCTGTTTCACTATATCCATCGGCGTAAACACCGCATCACTCGCCAGTAAGCGAACACCGGACATCGCGTGGCCGTCGAATTATTAGGGTTCCCGCCGGAAAACGTCTTCTTACACATCTCGTAGACCAGAAATACGGCATGAGCCGGGCCGGCACCGAGGCCCATGGCGCCCAATACCTCGGTAAAGCCCGAGCCCGGTCTTCAAAATAGATTGTAGAGCAGCGAAGACCCACTTGAATTTGATGGGGCGAGGCCGGGATTTGCATACGGGTCTTGATTGTATCAACGGGGAACATGGCCATGTGCTCGACCATGCCAGGATCGGAGATCATGAACCGCCAGAAATGGGCCGTCGTGGCCGTGAGGCGGTTAGGACGGAGTGGTAGTCGGGGGTTGTGGGATCGGAATGAGGTCGGGGTTTTGGAATTCGGCGTTTGTGGCCATGAGTTAGGGTTTGGGATTGGGGATGTTTCAAGTTTTGAGTTGTGGTGAAATCGGTTGTCGTCATACGGTTTAAGAAATCTAGAGAGAGAAACTGGGATTTTCTCGGGATTGGATAGGAAGGGGGAAGAGTGGAGCAAGGAACCAGTGATGGTTCATGCCGGCTTCTTACATCTATTCTCAAGTTCCCCCTTTTCTCAAGTTCCACTGCTGTTTAATTTTCGATTGCAGGCGGAGAGTTTCGAAACTGAAATTTCCAAGTTCAGCAATGGCGGTTTCAGATGTTTTTGTTTCTTCAATGCGGAGAAACTCCATCTAGTGAGGTTTGCGTAGATTCGAAAGAATGGAGTCCGGCTAGATGCCAAATTGTGCGGTTGTAAACCCGGTTTAAAACCCGGATCTGGGTTTCTTTGTCACGATGATGATGAAGACGAGGGCAAAATAGACATTTAACATAATTTAACGTCAAACTTAACGTCCATCCAAAAAGGGGTTAACGTGCAAGATAAGTCTGCAGTGCCATCCAGAAATTTTGAAGTCTCAGTGGCCTAATTGCAAGTTTTTAGAAAGTACAGTGGCCAGGAGGTGTGTTTTGCCAAACTCCTTTATATAAAAGGATAAGGATTAATTAGTAATTAGAGTTTATAGTTAATTGTAAGTTCTTTTTATAAAAGGAGTAATTAGTAAATAAATTATTTAATGAATGGGGTATTTAGTGTTTTTTGTGTGGCATTTAGGGCCACTCGTTGTGTAGTGTACATATATCCAACATCTACAAATTATAAGTAAATATTAAATCTCAAACTGGCGCCGTGTCATCGGCACGGGTAATAGTACTAGTATATACTAATTTATATATGTTGTCTTTTGGTATTCCTCCCTTCAGTATTCTCATTTTTCTTAATCCATAAATCTCTATTTCAAATCGGATCGTATATGTTACAAGATAACAGATTCGTAAATAGATTGGCATACAACGACCAAGGAAGCAGCGGTATGGTGCACCACTTAGCTTTAGCCCGCGCGTGCACCACACGCAAGGGTAAGGCGCGTGAGAAAAGGGTACGGTGGGTCCCAGTCGTTTGATCAAACTCTTTAATTTGAATTTTTTTTAATTAAATGTTACTGTTCTGTGCATTACCGATGGGGGGTTTAATTCCTTTTTTTCTTTTTTCTTTTTTAACAAGGTAGTCGTTTGTTGGTGTGTTTTTAAAGTTTTTTTTCTTTTTTTTACTTCTTGCCTATAAATATACCACTCCACAACTTCATTCTCTCTTCTATTTCTTTATAATATCTTCTAAAAAATCATTTTTTTCTACAAATTTACCTTCCAAATGAATCCAAGAGGTATTATTTTTTTCTAAAATTTATTGAATTATTCCGATATTAAAGAAAATCAAAATACACAAAACTCTTGCGTTGCTGAGAATGTTCAACATTCTCAATTTTCATCCACTCCCTAATACACTCAATACTTGCCTAATTTTTCCAACAATCCAAATGTTCATAATTATCCAAATTTCTATATGCCTCCAAATTTTAGAAATTTCCAGAATTTTCAAATTCCTCAAACTATTGGGAATTCATCTAGTAACGTTCATTTTCCTCTGAATTATTGGTAACCTACGGGAAACCAATTTTTCACTCCGCAAGGTACGCCTCGTGCATTTTCTCAACCTTATATATTTTCGAATGACTCACATTCAACAAGTGTAGATGTAACTTCGTCCGATAATTTTTCAGCAACGCCATCATCGGTTCCCGAAACGCAAATCAATTTAGAAACAATTGATTTGGACGATAAAATCGGAACCGGTACTGGGAAAACACAAGTCTCAAACAAGTGAAAGATAGACCAAAGATGAATATCTTGCGCTTACGGAAGCTGTGCAGACTATTGGCCAATGTCCAATAGTTGGTGATAGTCAAAAGAGTGTGCAATATTGGAAGCGTGTAGTTGATTACTAAAACGAACATCGCCTAAGTGAATCGATTCCGAGAGATATCGCGAGGTTGACACCACGTTGGTCAACTGGAATTGCTCCATTGGTGAGAAGCTTTAACGAAATCTAGGCTTGTAATGTTAAACACAACGGTTGGAGCGTCTGCAGATTTATGGATATGGCATACATTTTTTTGGGTCGCGGGTTCTCGTAATGATCTTAATGTACTATATAAATCACATTTGTTAAATAACGTACTCAAACGAAATATACCGCCGTGTAATTTTGAAGTGAATGACTCACAGTATACAAAACGATACTACCTAACAAATGGAATTTATCCGGACTGGGCTACTTTTGTGAAGAATTTTCTGTACACGTCAAATGCTAAGCGAAATAAATTCAAAGAGATGCAAGTGGCTGCAAGAAAAGATATCGAACGAGCATTTGGAGTGCTCCAATCAAGATGAGAATTTATCAAAGGTCCTAGCAGGTTTTGGTATAGAGATAATCTGAAAAAAATAATGTTCACATGCATTATTCTACACAACATGATTGTGGAGGCTGACGATGGTCACGTTATGAACTGGGCTGATGATAGCGTATATGACTCTCCACAAATGAACCATGGGTCAACACAGCATTTCAATAATATTTGCAGCGAAATTCAAAGGTACGTGATAGAATGACACATCATGAACTTCGATCCAACTTAGTTTAGCATATATGGCGTCGTTACGATGACATTTTTATGTAATTCTAATTATTGAATTGTTTTTACATACTTTTTAAGTATTTATGTTTTATATAACTTTATCATTATGTTTTTTTTTTCAATTTTAACATTTTATGTAATTTTCTATTTATATTATTTTACGAGTTATGTATAATATGTGTTTTATAGATAATTTATTAATTAAATTATAAATTATTTAATTTATGAGTAATTTATTATTTATAAATTAATGTATTTATACGAAATATTTAAATATGAAATATATTAAATAAACTTATTTGTTTGAGAAGTATAAAAATAAGATTAAAGTGTAATATTAATAAGATGGCATTGGGATCCAGCAAAGAAATTGTGTAAGAAGATTATGAATGGGAAAATATATTCTTAAATGGAATAAGAAGATAAAAATGTGTAGATGATAGTGGAATCCGACTAAGAAGATAAAACAGGAAGAGAAACATTGGGGATGCTCTTAGGTTAATTCCCTTTTTACATACTCATCAGTCATCCCACTGCCGTTCTTCCTTCCAACTCGTCTATCACCCCTCTCTTTTAAGCTCGTCCCCCTATCTCTTCATCATTATTTTCCAATTCACATCAACCCCAATTTCTTCAAACCCTAATTGATTACATCTTAAGTAAAACCTCAGCTTCGAGCTTCAAACCCGGCCTAATTGAAAATAAAAACCGATAGTTGATGTTTTCGAACCCTAATTGAACCTCAACTTCGAACCCTAATTGATTAGATCTCAATTTCTTCGAACTCTAGTTGATCAGAAAGCTTCAAACCCTACTTGATTACATCTTAAGTAAAACCTCAGCTTCAAGCTTCAACCCCTAATTGAAAATAAAAACCGATAATTGATGTTTTTGAACCCTAATTGAACCTCAACTTCGAACCCTAATTGATTAGATCTCAATTTCTTCGAACTCCAGTTGATCAGAAAGGCTTTTATTGTAAAGTAGCATATACATTGAACCATTAATTTAGGGTTAAATTATGGTCGGCCCATTTTCCAAAGTTTCTAACCTCTCTATTACCCCATTCTTTTTTTCAACCGCAAAAGACCATTTTTCGAAATATTGTTTCAAAAATGTGATCGTCTCCTTTAACAGCTCCGGCAACACACTTTGGATTCAAAAATCACCATTTTTGGGAAACAAAATAAGGATCGACCTGCCTGGTCAGATCGAGGGGGCAACGTCCCCCGAAAGGTTAACGATTTATTTGATTCATTATGTATAAAAGCATATATATATATATATATATATATATATATATATATATATATATATATATATATATATATATATATATATATATATATATATATATATATATATATATACTGGATTGAAGGATTTTTCAGTAGGACGAAGGCGAAGGAGGAGGGGGAAGAAGAAGGCTTACGACGGAGGAGATGGAAGAAGAAGGTGGAAGACATGGTCTGGTTCATTATCATTTTGTATTGCGGTGCAAAAATGGATTAGATAATATTTTATGTATTGCGGTTCAAAAATTAATTCATTGTGGTACATAAAAGTTGATGCCACGGTGCAACTTGGATTAGGTAGATGTAACGCGGTTCAAAAATTAATTTATCACGATACATAAAAGTTGGTACCGCAGTGTAATTTGACTAAACAATTAAACTATTGAACCACGGTGTAAAAATTAATGCAATAAAATTGATGAATCCTGGTGCAATCAGACTAAGCAATTAAACTATTGAATCATGGTGTAAACATTAATGCAATAAAATTGATGAATCGCGGTTCAATAGTCAATGCACCCCGATTCATTTATGTACCGTGTCTCATGCTCATTAAGGGGATCGTAGTCTTTTTGGCTTCAAAAGTGTTATTTTTCGGTTTGAAAAAATAAACACAGGACTGTAGCGATTAAAAACTTTGAAAAGTTGACTGACCCGTAATTTTTTCATTAATTTAAAATCAAACGGAAATTTATTTGATACACGTACACTACGTTACCAACCAACTCAACTCAGCGCAAGAGCAATGCTGACATATTGATAAAAATAAAAGAAGTGGTCTCCTGTAAGACGGTCTTACGAATCCTTATCCGTGAAAAGACAGATCTATCCAGGTTAAATGGGGCAAAATTTAGAAATCTCAATGCAACCCCTTAGTTTTTGAAAATTACAACGCCACCCCTCAAGTTTATGTATGCAGAATATAACTTTTTACTATTAACATTGTCACTTTGTAGTATAAAATGTGTCACGTTTGGCCTTAGAAGTGTCACTTCGCATTTTTAATGAAAATTATAATTTTTTCCCTAAAAAAGTGTTACATTTTGGGCTTAAATGTGTCACTTTTATGCCTCGTTTGGTGCAGCGTTTTGAAAACGCAGCTTTTTCAAAACGCAGCATTTTTAAAACGCAGTTTTATTTTTGTAAACACGTTTGGAAAACTATTTCAAAACGCTATTTTTCATAAACAGAGTAGTTGTAAACGTAACATATTTTTAAAACACTACAAATTGGAGGGTTTTAAAACGCTCCACATTTTTAAAACGTTGCGTTTTAAAACCCTGCATTGCAACACTTTTAAAGAGAAAACGCAGTGTTTTTTACCAGCGTTTTGACCAAAATGCTCCACTAAACAAGCACTTAGTCTTAAATGTGTTACTTTCACTTTGAAAAGTATCTCATTTTTTTATAAATGAAAACTATTATGTTTGGCATTAAAGTGTTCCTTTATAAGATTAAAAGTGTCATTTTTTAGCATTGAATGTGTTACTTTTGACCCTACAAGAGTCATTTTGTCTTATAAATAAAAATTGTCGTTATTGATCTTAAAAGTGTCACTTTTAGCATTGAAAGTGTTGCGTTTTAGTATTAAATGTGTCACTTTTGACAGTCACTGTTAGTTTTTAAGTGACACTTTTTAGTATTAAGAGTGTTACTTTGTATTTTAATGAGAATTATAATAAATTTCCCTTTATAGTGGCACTTTTAACATTAGGCAAAACGCACCTTTGAGCCACTGTACTTTACAAAAACTTGCAATTAGGCCACTGAGACGTCAAATTTTTTGGGATGGCCACTGTACCAGACTTATCTTGCATGGTAACCCATTTTTTGACGGACGTTACCTTTTGACGTTATCTTCGAGTGAAATACCCTTTTTACCCCTTAAAATGGACAATAATGCCCTTGTATATATAGTTGGAGGGAATGGGAGTCAACTATCGATCAATTGGCAAAAAAAAAATCCCCAAATGTTAGGGTTTGCGATTTGAGCCGAAATTGGAAATCACAACCATCTTCGTTCCTATATCACTGAATCAACAAGTAAGCATTAAGCAGTAGCGAAGGATTCTGGATTTCATTTCTATTTATAGCATTGAATCGAAGCTACGAGGTAAATACAAGTTGTTGTCTTTCTATGTCCATAGCTTCTGTATTAGGGTTTTTGTATTTAGTAGTTTACGTGGTCCAATGTCTGTTGTATTGGTTGTTAAATGGTAAAGTATGAATTTTGTATCACTATTATTTAGGGTGTCAATTTTATATTACTGTTGGGGTTTCAATGTCTGTGGGGTTTCAATGTTTGTGGTAAACCTGAGTCAGAATTTGTGGTTTCTTTAAAATATCATACATTTTGGGACCACAACAGGGCTTTAAAATATTGTGTTGTTATTTAATAATGTTGTAGGCATGCATCTGCAACATGGTTTTAAAGTGTTATTGGTTTTGCCTACTTTATGTGGTCCATTGTCTTGATAGTATGTCATTCTTTATATTTATGCAGAATGGGCAACTATAAGGAAATTGGAATATTTTTGCTACATGGGGGGACATTTCGTAGGGTTGATAACAAACTGAAGTATATGGGGGGGACTCTAGAATTTATCCCAGAAGTTGATCTTGATACTCTAAATTATTTTAAAGTAGAGAAGTATGTTAAATTTTATTTGAAGTATGGAAGTGTGAAGCAATTATGGTATAGGTTGCCTTCTAAAAGTATTGATAGTGGACTGTCAAAAATAGATATTAATGCGGGAGTTTTAAGAATGGTGGAAGAAAGTAAGTGTGTGGGGTTTATATATATGTATGCTGAGCATGGTATTGAGGAACCTGTGTTTGTAGATGGCAATATTAAGGAACCTGTGGGTGTAGATGACAATGTTGAGGAACCTGTGATTGTAGATGACGATGATCATGACACTGATATGAGTTGGCTTGAAGATGAATTTAGTGCACCTAAAAATAGGGAACCTGAGGAAGAAAATAGGCAACCTAAGTTTGAAAATAGGCAACTTGAGCCAGATATCCTTAAATGTACTCAACCAGAATTTACTCAACCTAGTCAACATGAACCTGAACATGAGCCTTTCTTTTCTGAACCTGAACCTGAACATGAACCTGGACGTGAGCCTTTCTTTTCTGAACCTGAACCTGAACATGAGACTTTCTTTCCTGAACCTGAACATGAGCCTGATCAGCATGACCCTGACATGACACAAGTGGATAATGCATTTGTATATCCATATGAGGTTGAAGATGAAGGATGTCATATGGAACCATGTTTAAGTGAAGATGATTTGATTGATAGTGATGAAGAACTTGTGCAAGTCAGGGTTGCTAAGTTGAATGTTAGGAAAAGAAATAAGGACAGAGAGATTGATCATGCCCCTGCCTCTGACCCTACCCATACATCTGACCCTACCCCTAAC
The DNA here is from genome assembly GCA_013146195.2 of Codonopsis lanceolata. Classification (NCBI taxonomy): domain Eukaryota; kingdom Viridiplantae; phylum Streptophyta; class Magnoliopsida; order Asterales; family Campanulaceae; genus Codonopsis; species Codonopsis lanceolata. The sequence goes on along the minus strand of JABEVN020001743.1, from coordinate 11,418 downwards.
CCTACACCTGCTAATGAGATTGATCCTGGCAGGGATTCAATGACTGAAGATACTTCATCTGATAGTGATTACTGTGATGAGGAGGATGACAAAATATTTCATGGAGAAGTTGACACCATTCTGAGAAAGAAGAATGGTGTCAAATATCCTATTTTCAATGTTCTCACAGATATGAAACATGTGCATTTAAAAATTGGGCTTCAATTTGAAACAAATGAAGTATTTAAGCAAGCAGTCATCAAGTATGGTTTGGACAAAAGATATGACATTAAATGGATCAGCAATGAGAAGTTTAGGATGTCTGGTGTTTGCATGAACTCAGTTGTATATCCTTGGAGAATTTGGGCTGGATTCAATCAAAAACAGTTTTGGCAAATTACTTCTTTTAATCCTGAACATAAATGTGCGATGGCATTTAAGAATAGGCATCTAAGTTCTTCTTTTTTGGAAAATCACTATTTTGACACCTTTAGAAGAAACCCTGGTTACAAGTTAAAAGATATGAAAGCTGATGTGTTGAAGGACTTTGAGGTAGAATTGAGTGACTGCATGGTTAGTAGGGCAAGAAAAAAAAGCATTGCAATACCTGGATGACTCACTGACTGAACATTACGCAAAGCTGTGGAGTTATAAAGATGAGTTAGAGAATAGGAATACAGGTAGTACAATCATCATTGGGCATATCAGCCCTATCCCAGACAAGGGTCCTTTTTTTAGGAGAATGTATGTGTGTTTTGATCAAGTGAAGACATATTTTATGGAGAATTGTAGACCAATGTTGGGGATTGATGGAGCATTTTTGAAAGGAATACAGAAGGGAGAGTTATTGTCTGCAGTTGCCAAGGATGCAAATAATCAGATGTACCCTGTTGCTTGGGTTGTAGTGCAGGTGGAAAACAAGGAAAACTGGACATGGTTTCTTAAGCATTTGATAGATGACCTTGATATGAGAGATGAATTTGAATGGACGATCATTACTGATCAACAAATAGTAATATATTTGATATTTCTATTGTTTTAGTTAATTTCCTTTTGATGAAATTTATTAACTGCTTGCATATTGTATGCTTTGTAGGGTTTGTTACCAACTATTGCTAGCTTATTGCCTAATGTTGAGCACAAAATGTGTGCTAGGCATATCTACAGCAACTGGAGGAAAAAGTACAAGGGAGGGGAATATAGAAGATGTTTCTGGATTATTGCAATGGCTCTGAGGAAAAATTCAAAGCGAGTTTGAGATATCTTGAAGAATTTAGACAAAGAAGCAAATGAGGATCTTGTGAAAAGCAGATCCTATCCATTGGTCAAAGGCTTGGTTTGACACACATTCAAAAGTGGATAATGTGGAGAACAATATTGCAGAAGCATTCAATGGGAACATTTTAGCTGCAAGGACTAGACCATTGATCTATATGTTTGAGGAGATCAGATTGGCAATGATGGTAAGGATTCAGAAGAGAAAAGACTGGATATCAAAGTACTCACATAATATTTGCCCAAGGATAAGGAAGAAGATGGAGAAAAACAAGGAAGATGTTAGACTGTGGTATGTTGTTTACAATGGTGGTGATCAATTTGAAATGAAGTATGTGAAGGATGCCTTTGGTGTTAACATTACAGCTAGGACTTGTCATTGTAGAGAATGGGACTTAAGTGGTATTCCATGCACTCATGCCATGGCTGCCATTTACAAGATTGGAGGAGATCCAGAAGACTATGTCTCCAACTGGTACAAGAAAGAGACATGTGTTAGTACCTACTCTAATTTGCTAAATCCAATCACTGGTGAGAATCAATGGCCACCATCAAAACAACAGCCTCTCCTACCACCACCAAACAAAAAGATGTCTGGGAGACCTAAGAAATGTAGGGTTAAAGATCCTAATGAGGAAAAAAAAACAGAAAGATCCAAGCAGCCTGAGTAGAAAAAGGAAGTCAATGACTTGTAGTTTTTGCAAAGCAACAGGGCATAATTTTAGATCTTGCAAGCAGGCTAAGGAAAGAGGGGAAGTTAATGTTGTTCCTAAAAGGGTAAAAAGGAAGGCACCTGTGGGTCCCAATGAGCACAATAAAAAGCTAGAATGGGGGGGTTGAATAGCTTATTAACACTTTAAAAACTTTTAAGTAAGTTTCTTGAAAGTTACTTGCAATTTATGAAAAGAATCAAGTAGCGGAAGACCTTCAAGATGATTGTTCCAGGTCTGCCGATAAGGACTACCTGGGTAGACCTTTTACGATTACTTAAGTTCTTTGAAATGGATAATATAAACAATGAAACTAAGCAGTTCAAGTAAAAGACAAACAGTAAGGAATGACACAAGTATTTTGGGATGGTTCACACTATAATGAGTGCTACGTCCACCACCAAGGCAGTCAACCTTGGATTTAAATTGTGCACTATGTTTTCCACTTAGATCAATTACAAAGAATATCCCTAATGGATCGTGTACAAAATATTGACTTGTGTTTGGGTCTAGGGAATTAAATATCTGTAAAACAAGATATTTAATTCGTGCAGAAGTATAGTTAAAGGAAGTTAACAACAAGAAGAATAAAGCAATAAATGTTGATGAAGCGGCTTCTTGTTGTCGGCGAGACTTCTAGATCGGTAAGGATCTATTGAATGCACTGAGTGAAAGACTTGGAGTTTATGAAGTTTGAGCAATTCTTTAAGTGTTCGATTGATTACAGTTGTCTCTTGTTCCAAACCTTCAATGGCGTATTTATAGTGCATTTCAAAAGAATCCGTTGAAGAGGACGAAGACTTCAACAACTCTATTCATAAATGCATTAAATGCATGGGGTCGATCAAGGATTTTCGTCTTCACGTATATCTAAGCGGATAATCATTTTGAGATCTTCAAAAAGGTGGGCGATTTGGTGTCGGATCGAGAGATGTAGCGAAAGTAGGGGAGACGATGCAGCTTTCGCTTTCCATTCGGACGAAAAGTCTTCACCTTTTCGGAAGTTGCTTTCGGCTTGACATGTCGAGGGAATGACTTGGATTAATTCAAACAATATATGGGAATAAGTTTGAATTAATCCAGCCTAGCTTATTTGGAGAGGACACGTAGAAGCAATCATTTGACACGAGGTCTACCAATCTTAAGCTTTGAGCGGGTCTTCCCTGAAGGCGAAAAGGGGTCTTCCGCCGAACACGAAAAAGTCCTATAAAAACTATACAAGGCAAAGTTCTATACAGTTGCTGCCACGCTAATCGATCACAGCAGATTAGCCAGAAGTATAAAACTAATGTAATGTCTTGATCGGATATAAATTTAACATAAGAATCAACGACACGGCCTCGGTTGAACCAAAGCCTCCAAAGGTATACAAGAAAACCAGAAACAAAGGAGTCAGCAAATCTAAGAAAGCACTGGGTTGATATGTTTGTAGTTTTTAGGTTATGACTTAGTTATTATGACTTGGTACTTTGTAAAGAAACTATGGTTTGGTATTTTGTAAAGAAACCATGGTTACATGTGGCTTGGTATTTTGTAAAGAAACCCTGGTTACAGGTGGCTTGGTAAAGAAACTCTGATAGATTGTATTAACCAACTATTTAGGCAGTATTTATCTAATGACTTAGGTTTGTGTTCAGTTTCTGTTATATTTTGGTAGGGTTGGTGTTCTGTTTTTGTTCTGTTTGGTAGGGTTGGTGATCTGTTTTTGTTCTGTTTGGTAGGGTTGGTGTTGTCATTTATGTTCTGTTTCGGTAGGGTTGGTGTTGCATTTATGTTCTGTTTTGGTAGGGTTGGTGTTGCATTTATGTTCTGTTTTGGAAGGGTTTGTGTTATATTCTTGTTATGTTTAGGAATGGTTTGTGTTATAATCGTGTTCTGTTTAGGTAGGGTTTGTGTTATAATCTTGTTCCGTTTAGGAAGGGTTTGTGTTATATTCTTGTTTTGTTTAGGTAGGGTTTGTGTTATGTTGTTGTTTTGTTTTGGTAGGGAACAACAACCTCTTTTGTTTTGTTTTGGTGTTTGTCGCTTTGGTGTCAATCGATACAATCTGTGTTCTTGTGTTTGTTGGTGTCTGCAATTGGTATATTTATGTTTTGTTTTGGAATGGTTTGTGTTCTATACAACTTTGGTCAACAAACAACAGCATTAAGACAAGCATAATGATCTCATTGATGGTTGCATATTGTTTACAATCTTAAGGCAATAACATTTTGTCATTTACATTGACTTTGAAGTATGATGTCAATAAGACACCATTGACAATCATCAACATGGCTATTAAAAAAACATACACTTTTTCCCTTCTACCATATTGTACAATACAACCTTTCAACCTCCTAATCTTATCCCTTTTCTTAGCACAATTTTTTTGAAGTCTCCCAAATTCTTCCAACAAATTTTCTTCATTGAAGTCAGAATCTCTCTCTCTCAAATCCTTGATAACATTCTTCAAATCGTTTATCACTTCCACCGACCTTTTTGTGAATTTTTCATCAACCCATGCATAAAATCCACAGCTTTGGTCTTTCTCCTATTATAAGAAGAAACAGACAAACCAAAATTGAGAGAGACAGAAACGAATAAATCACAATTTGTAATCGTAATCGAAATCAAATTCAAATACAGAAATAAACATTGGGGTTGTTTACCAATTCAAAAAATAGGGTTTTGAAATCAAAATTTTGGGGTTTTGTGAATTTAAAAAATTCGGGTTTTCGTGAAAACCAACTCACTTACCATATATCTCGGGCATCGTATGAAGCGACGTCCTGGGTTCTTCTCAGTCCCAGATGTGAATAGGGCAACCCTACGATTACACCCACAGGTTTTCTGTCGATATGCAGCTAACAAGTCGGACTGTGCTGATGAAGACGACCATTCAAGCCTGGAGATCTCGTACCCCGTCACTGACATTGTTAAGAAAGACGCAAACGAGCTATGAAGGAGCTCGTCAAGAGGTGGAAGAGGATGAAAAAAGTTGTATTATAAACCTGGTAGGTAATGAAGTTAACCAGCAATTCCTTCAACAAGGGCATTAAGGGGTAAAAAGGGTATTTCACTCGAAGATAACGTCAAAAGGTAACGTCCGTCAAAAAATGGGTTACCATGCAAGATAAGTCTGGTACAGTGGCCATCCCGAAAATTTTGACCTCTCATTGGCCTAATTGCAAGTTTTTGTAAAGTACAGTGGCCCAAAGGTGCGTTTTGCCTTAACATTATAATGTGTCACTTTTGTGAGTTCAATGTGTCACGTTTAGCTTTAAATGTGTCATTTAGCATTTCGTCAAATAATCTGTTAGGATTCGTCAAGTATCCCAAGCCAATTGATGCTAACGGATAGCTAACAAAGGATTAAACTACAAGGCGTGGGAAACATAAGAATTTCGACGGAAACATTGAAAGTTCAAGGGTACCAAAGCAAATAGAGGAACTTCTCATTAATGAGAATTTAAACTAAATAATGTGGCTGGGAGATGTCGAACCTACAACCTCCTTGTTCTATTCTAAACCTCAAAGCGTTAAGTCTGACCAACTCCACTAACATATTATTGTATATTTTACTAACATGTTTACTTATTAACCCGCGAATTCCTAAATGGTGTTCCGTCTTACGGATTTAGGATCCGTAAGACCGTCTTACACAAGTCTTTACCAAAATAAAATTATAAACAATCTCAGAACATACAAAAAAAGAAAAAAGGAGTGCTTGTTACCTGAAAATTACTTGATCCAACTCAACCCGTTAAAAGTTTTTACGTTAAAATAGGTAACATGTTTCAAACTAAAAAATATTAACATGTTGGGTTGGGTTTAAATGGGTGACTCTGTTATTTATTTTTACCCGATAGTTTTATATTCTATAAATGTATGTATTTTTGGGGGGAAATTTGGGTTAGTCAATTCGTTTTAACTCAATCTGATTCAACCCGACCCATTTTGACATATTTAATATTTTGGTTTTAATGAGTTCCTGACTCGTTACTCATCCTAACCCCTCATATCCGACTCAACTCACCTAATTGCAAAGCCTACCAAACCATGTCACCCTCACATTAACCGGCAATGCAACAAAAGGTAATATAAGTGAACATAACAAAACAAATAAAGTACGCTGCAAAATAAATATAAGAAAAGACTAAAATTCAACATACTTAAAAACTTAAACTTAAACAAAACAACTATCAATAGGTTGAAATAAAACTTGTAATGAATTAAGTTTGTGGGCTGCAAAATGCAATTTGAGAGAGGGTGGTTGAAAATGCATGGAAATCCACCAAGATTATGAATAGAGAAGACTTGTTAGACGTGGACTGATGCCTAGACCGGATTACATCATCGATCACAATTCATGAGTTGATAAACTTTGGAGGTGGCGGTGGTGGTGGTCGATGCTGGGGTGGTGGAAACCGAGGAGGAGGACTTTTGAAAACATGAATAGGATGGGGTGGAGGACTTTTCAAAATATGAACAGGTTTGTTGCGTGATGGGGGTGGTGGTGGTGATGGTCGAGGTTTCTTGACCGGCAACACCCGCAACCGACGAGACTGACCACTAATAAATGCGGGTTCCGGTGGTAGTCTTGCTTCGACGACAATGGGTGCCTTGTTCTTGAAATCGGTACCCAACTCGGTTACATCGTGAATTAGTACCAAGCCTAGCAGTGCCAAGGCCAATGCCAAAGATGTTTCCATAGCTACTGCTACTGGTTTTTTACCAAACAAAATTGTCTTTCTCCCGAAGAGAAAATGGATGCATATATACAACTATTCAATCAATGAATGGTGACAGATTCAAGAACATATATAAAGGTCAACCCATGGTTGGATCCGAATCCCACGGAACAATAAAGCTTTGATCCAATCCAAAGTCAACTGATACCCCTTCCTAATAAATAATACTCCACTATTGTTTTACAACTCATCAATTAAAGCCGCAAACAAATCAAGAATAAAATATTAAGATTAAAAAAAATTAAAAAGTGTATATTTTTTCAGAACAACCTGAAAATTAGACTTTTTTTCATGTCAACGCCAATTCATCGACGTGGGACTTTTCATTTCTCGGCTATTAGCTAACAACATTACATACTAATCGTAGCTTTTCAAATACTAATAATAACAATTACAATAGAGGTTTGATAAAATGAGCTCGAATTTGTGGTAGTTATATCAGTTTTGACACTCATATTGTCACATCAATTAAACATTAAGATTTTTATCCAACAATAATACTAAAGTTTGTAGTAATAAACTAATAATATAAGTTTTATCTCTAATATTATCATTTATCATTATCTTGATATATCTATCACGTCATTGAAGTCACAAATACATGTCAAAACTACATTGGCAAAATAATAGTTTTATACATTGTTAACTCGAACTTCTCATTTCTTAGTCGGTGGATTCATATGGAACGTACCAAGGTTCTAGCTCAGGATAGATAGCACCATTGATGATGATGATGATGTTGTTGTAATAAGAAACACAAACTTAAAGATCATATATATATATATATATATATATATATATATATATATATATATTGATGCGTCCAAGATAATCTGGACCCACTTGATAAGCCCAATCCAAACACCTGGCTTTCAACGTGTTTGTAGATCCTCCGAGCCCAACTCTGAAATAAAGAAGAACAACGTGAAGGCGGGCGCAGGCCCTCCTGTAAATTAGTACGCAAGTAGGCAATTGAATAAACAATTTGACAGAGTTTTGGCTAGAGAATCAGATTGCGCATACCTCTCTCCAAATTCTGCCAAGCTTTTATATGTGCCGGAGGCACAACTGCCCATAATCATGAATAACTACCCATGATTAGCATTGACCGCCCATGATTAGCATTAACTGCCCACGATTGGCATTAACTGCCAATGATTAGCATTAACTCCCTTGCAAACGGTCATGGCCTATGATCAGGATTATTGCTCGGGTGTAACCACCCTCAACTGTTATCTTGATCTTTCTTTACCTATTACGAGTGTCCTCAACTATTTGTAACTCTTACTGGTGCAATCGAGCAATGATGCTCGCTCATCGATGTTGCTCGCGTAGTTAAGCCCCCATCTCGCAAGTAAGTAGCCTGACCAAAACAGAGATTTTACCCGATTACTCGTGTAACATCTTTGCTCGATTGCTCGGAATATATGCATGTCTGACACGTGGCTCCTGGCTTGGGCCTAATTGGGTTGGGCAGCTCAGTAGCCCCCAACTCCTTGTCTTACCGAGTATTCATGCTCATGACGAGGAGGAAGCCAAAAAATTTCAAAACACCTTCCTTCGAAATTTGAAAACCGAAAAGTTGAGTATGCGGCAATTCATGAAGCGTCTTGAACAAGCGTTTCTTAAGAGTACGAAACGTCCGCCACCGGCCCGAAAAGCAGTCCAACTCCCTATGCCCATTAAATGCGGCTCGCTCAACGCGCCCGTGCTTCGGGCCCAATGATTCGATTCCCCAACCGGCGGCTTCGTTGGATATAAAAGGTAGGATTTAACTCTTTCACAACTTTACGCCTCACAACAATTCAGAGCAACTCTCAAACAAATAGACGAAGCAGACGAAACTTTCTGCAGATCTCCATCAAGAACCGCTTCCCGGGTTGCATCTCTGTCGTATTTGAAAAGCAGAATCAAGATCTTCCCCAAGTTGTCCGTATTTCGCCGCCCTTCTTCATAATCCCACCGCATTATATTTTCGAATTTACGGATTAGGGTTTACGATGTGTAAACCCCCTTTTCGTTTTTCTGCGAATTATTCACCCAAAGTCCCATTGCCTTTGCCTTTTGCGAATTATCAACCCAGACCAAAGGAATCGAGAAAATCATGGTCAGTACCCCGTTTACTGATCTCACAACCCGTGTGCCATAGTCAACTTCTTTTTCGCCGTACTTCACCCGATAAATATCTAACCTGCAATTCTCGATTTCCTTTTCCTGTAGGATGTCTAGCGAAGGAACCGTTTCTGAAATTGAAGGCCGGAGCTACGACCACGGAGCTCCCGAGGAAAGGCCTCCATCCTCGAGCTCAACTTCTGGAGAGAGCGAACAAGATGTAGTCCCACTAATTACCCGCCGGCGAAAACCTGCGCCCTTAACCGAGCAACAAATTAATAGCAGTCCCCAAATCCTTGACAGGACCGTGCGAGCAACTGATCTGCCTCAGCCAAACTCACAATTACCTGGACCAAGCCAAACCTCATTCGTTCCGGCCTCTTCATATTTTTCTCCCTCAATTAGGTGGGAAGATTTGAACTCCGAAGACGAGGTTAGTACCTGGTTCTACTCGCTAGGAATGGATCCTAAGTTGTACCGTGTCCGCGACTTTGATCTAGACATAGAGAAAGAAGGCCATAATTTTCAGGGAGACAAAATGGTGTTTTATTTTGATTTTTTCCAAGTTGGACTCCGTCTTCCCCTCGACCCATTCATTGTCGAGCTAATGAATGCCTCTAACACCCTTCCCTGCGACCTGACTTTAACCACTGTTAGGTTCTTAGTGTCATTTACCGTAGCTTGCTTGGTCACTGGCTTGAGTCCGACATGACTTTATTCCGCAAGTTTTTCCTTCTTTCCCTTGATAAGAAAAAAAGTCGTATCAATAGTCGCTCAAACCACGGCTTCTTCAAGCTCTCTGACAAACCCCAACAAGGTCGATGGCTGGGATGGAAAGGCCTTGCTTATTGAATCGAGCGTTGGCTGGCCATTCGCACCCTACATCAGCGACTATGGTCTTCCCGAAAATGACAAACATGCCTACCGAGCTGGGGAACCCATAATAGTTAAGGCTTTTAGAATCACTGAGCGAAAGAGGGACAAGCCGGGCAAGATTTCGTGGCCGGGACTCTAGCGACTCTACCTCGACCTCTTCTCGCGACCGCCTGGGATCTCCTACCTCCCTCTTGAGAAGGAGTTGAACCCCGAGTTACAATCGACCGAGAAACTCCTCATCCATACTGCTCTTGCCATGGGAATAGATTCCCAAGCGAGTGCGAGGATTGTGCTCGCATCGAACTCTTTGTTCGACCCGATTTCTCACTCTCTCGGTTATTCTCCAACTGCTTACTCTTGTCATCTTCTTCTTCGATAATTTTACATATTTTCGCTTTTCTCAAGCATTTCAACATTCTCTTATCCTTGTCAGAGTATATGAGGCGCTGACCGACGTCTCCAAGTTTATAAGCCGCAAATAAGAGCTCCGAGCAAGCTAGCTAAACACTGCCCACCCACCACCATCAACCTTCCCACTGCCCCGCCACTACTCAAGCCGTGGAACAAAACGCCAACAACCCGAACCCCGCTAATCTGCAACTACCTTCATCCTCGGCCTCGGTGCGAGAACCAAGAAATGTCTCACCCCTATCATCAATGTTGAGCAAACCGAGAGCCCGAGGAGGAACAGCGCCGGCGTATAAAGCCGTGGGTCGAAGAAAGCACTCCCCAACTTCCTACTTGGCAACAGAAGATTTCGCCATGCCCGACGATCAACCAAAGGCCGCCTCATTAGTGGAACTTGCCAACGCATCTGACCTCAACAACATCGCCAGACAAGCGGCGTGGTTTCAAGCCACCACCGGACTCCTCCGATGAAGCGCCTACACCACAATGATCCGTAAGAAGTATGCCGACCAAGCAAGCTCGGTCTGATTGGAGAGATGGGCATGTGCATGATCGAGGTAACACATTCCGCCCATTACTTATGCTTTTTCCTTTCTTCATTTTTAACTTGCACTTCTCTAACAGACGCTAACAAGTCCATCTTGATGTACGAGTTGCCTAATCACCAATCTCAACAAGAACAACACCCTTACCACCGAGAAAGACACTCTACCGGGCGAGAAGAATGCTCTGTAAGATAAGATCAATCGCATCGTAGCCGATCTCAAAATACCGAGGAATCCCTTACCAAAGAAAGTGACCGCTTTCGAAGGTTGAAGCCGAGAAGACAGCCTGAAGCCCAACCAGCCTTTCCAAGAAGTCGAAGAAGCCGCCGAACAACATAGCCGGGTGCATCTGGGAGGCGCGAGTTTGCCAAACGACTTGAGGCCACTAACGCCACCATCACCAAGCTCGAGCAAGTGGTATCTGAGGCCTCTTTTGTCAAGTGACGAGCAAAAGAAAGAAATTATTGAAAATTATAAGAGTTCAAGCGATTTCGCAACAACAGGAAAGTGAAGCCTATCCATTCTTTTCGCACAAGGTATGAACCACGCTCTGAGGCAAATCGCGCAATGGATTGAGATTCGCCCGAACAATCGGCCGAATGGGAGATAACCCCTCTTTTGCTCATCTGCCGGGCCGGCCACTCCCAAGTGCCTTTTTAACGAAGATGAGTTGGAAGCCTTGGCCGAGGCCGACATCGCTAAGGGCTTGTCACCGCTGAACTCCGTCACCGATCCTTCGCCATCGGTAATTCTCATTTACGTAAATTTGAGGTCTCAGCCTTC
>JABEVN020001742.1:0-23789 GCA_013146195.2 Codonopsis lanceolata | reverse complement strand
ATAAAATTTTGTGGCAAAAAGAAAAGAGCGGTGGTGAGTTTAAAAAGAGGAATAAAGCGGAATTGAAAAGAGGCGGGCCCGTTCCGCCCGAAATTTATACATAAATTGAAGAGCGGACAATTCATGGGGCCGAATAGTGAAGAAAATAGTGTCTGCATAGGAAAAGCATGGTGCCACCAAGAAGTCTCTTGGTGCCGCACCATGGCCTCCATTGGTAGCACCAGAAATGTTCGCTGTGTTGTGAAAATTACGTATCTGGTTTGGTGATCCGACAATCTCATTCCTGCGTCGATCGAAAGGAAAGAACCTATAAAGAAGGCTACAACCACGGACTCACAGACCACAAGGCGCCCGAAAGAGTAAGGATTCGGCCATTTTTCCCGTTCGATATCACCCGAAAAGCTGCTCTTATCCAAAGGTGTATTTTCAAAAATCCCTATTCTCAAAGTACAGCGTGACATTACATTTTAGATGTCTGGTATAGTTTTATTTTCTGTGTGAATATATTTTTGCATGTGTAACATACTGCATCATATACATTATATTGCATTATATCATAATGTTTGTACAGGTTTCTTTTAACAGAAAAATAAAAAAAAATGCAAGAAAAAAAAGTAGAAAAAGATACTAATGTTCGCAGGTATCCAAAGCTAATGTGCTCGGGACGACTGGCTTCTGGGAAAACCACCACCCATGACCCTCGGACCCGTTGTGCCACCGATTCTGACTCCCCGACCTCTGCTTCGGCCGCGGCTTGACCCATCATCATCATCGTCGTCATCATCATCATCGCTTAAATGCAGGCGCCCACCTGAGGCGCTCCCACTGCGGGGAGAATTCATCGACCAATTTCGATATAACTTGCGTCTTGAAGAAGCCCCGCGAGTTTCTTGTAAGTAGACACATTCACCTAAAAAAATGATGAAAAAAAAAATGTCGGTCTCGAAAAAAATGGAAAAAAATATATATATAATAAAGAAAAGAGACAATAAAGGTGGATGTATCTACGAGCGAGCTGCTCACGGACGCGGCGGCGCTCCTCCGGGATCTCGACATCAGGAAGAACCTGCTCTACTAATCCACCGCCCCACTCATACTGGAAAGTAGAGAAAATATCATCGGGCTCCGTAAACATCAGGTTCTCGTCGAGACGTGAAGTAGATGACTGTGCCCCGAACTGAAGTATCGAATGCCGCTTTGGGCACAACGAGAGCGAGGAGGAGGGGGATGCAGCTTAATCTCGGGGAAATCCTCGTATGACATCCTTTGGATAATCATCCGCGGAGCGAGGTATTTCCCAAGCATTGAACCGGTCGAGGCGGCTCGTTCGGGCTCTATCACCCAAGCAGAGGCCAAAGAGGCACCACTGGAGCCATTAGAAGAGGCTGGTGCTGACGATTCACCCGCTCGCCCATGTACAAAGAATCCACCATGATGGAAACTATCAATATCCGGCAGCGGCTGAACATCAGAGTAGTATGATAATGTCCCTCCAGGCCTTCCCAGGGAAGAAAGTGCACTGAGCCAGGACTGGAACCAACAATTCGCTCCAGCACTCTTTCCCTGGTATTACAACCACCGTCGTCGCTTGGATCGACCCTATTGCTGTCAACATATTGGGACACATACGGAGGCTGGTAGACCCGTCGAATGAGGCGACCCGGCGAAAATCTGCGAATCGAAATGAGAAGGCCAGGACTGCAAAAAAAAAAAAAAAAAAAAAGAGAAAATAAATATGTTGTAAAAAAAATGATGAAAAAAAATGATACAAAAATAAAAAAAAAAGGATGAAAAAGCAGGAAAAGGCATGTACCTCCCACGCCGGGGCAAACCCATTCAGGGTCGGTGAATCATTCCGGCTGGCCCTGTCCATGGAAGCATATAATTCAGCCAAACCAGCCTGTCCCCAATCATACGAAGGGATCCGATCGAAATCTGTAAGGCAAGGTAAGACGGAGGCTCTCAAGGTGACAGATGAGTTGGCAAAGAGCGAGGAGCCAAGAAAGAAAAGAGAAAAGCTCGTGCCACTCGAGTAACAGCAACTTCGTCATTAGATGGTACTAACCCGACATTATTAAGAAGCCATTGCCGAACGCTGCTGATATATATCTCGTCCGACGATTTGAAGCGAGGCTCAAAGCCCAGAAGGTCCACGATCTCCTCCCTACGATGACGGAGAGAAAAATCAAGAGCCAGGGTCTCCCCTATGCTGGCAGGGATTCCCGTAATCGCAGCAAAATCGCAAGGGGTCATGGTCGCCTCCCCCTAGCTTAAATGAAAGGTGTGAGTGGTATCCCACCAGAAATCCCGAAGCACATCAAAGACGGGAAGAAAGTTGGTAAAATGGGTAAAGGAATGCAAGAAGGTGCTAAAACCAGAACCCTCTACCAACGACTGTGCAGCTTCGGGTAACATACCAAAAATTTCAGCCACATCAATATATGATACCCGCACTTTTTCAAATTTCCTGTGAACCTGAAAGAAAAAAAAAAGAGGTAAGTTCTCTACCCTTACTTCCTTCTCTGTACAGTCTTTAAGTAAATAATGAACATATCACATGTTTTATACTTCATGATTTTTTTAAAATTCTTTTAGCACAAATAATAAAAAAATAAATAATCCTTTAAATCGTTATATACCATTTTCATACATGTACATAAATTTACATGTAAATAAACATCATTCTTTTTCAAAAACAAAAAACAATTTTTATATGTAATTTATTTTGCATGTACATAATTTATTTTTCATCATAAAAATGCATATTAAAACTGCATTTGTCATAATAAAATGTGAAAAATTCATGCATCGTCTTATAAGTATTCTACATTGCATCTGCATCAATTAGAATAATTCATGCATCCATTATTGTGCATTTCATTTGTCCAATAAGCTGCCATAGGGGTACGCCAAAAAGAAGGTAAAGTACCACCAATCATCAAAATAAATATCTTTGTGGTATTTACTATACCCCTGCAGTAGTTGCATGTTTGAAAAATAAATCTAAGGGCATGAAAAATATCTGTTTTGTCATGTTTTTATCTGAAAATATGCCCGAAAAGCATTTCGGAAAAATTAAATTTACACTCTGAATATTCCGTTTCGCGATTCTATTGCATGCAAAAATGTGATTTAGCGTAAAACATGCATCATATAGCCTCATTTGCATTCAGAATATAAATCATGCATAGTAGTGTCAAATAGTGACCACTAGTTCAAATCATGCATCGCAAAAATATATCATAGAAATTGCATGCATTATCACTTAATTACATCATTTAGACATATATAAAACATGCATATGCATTACTAATAAAGTCAAGAGTGCTCCAAAAGTCCCAAACAGTGCAGGAATTTAGCAGATCTGAAGAATAGCCAGGAAAATTGCTAGAAAAAGAAAAATCTTACAGTGGTCAGAGGAAGGTTGGACGCGTGGGTGTCCCGATCTCGTAAAATATTGCCCAGTACCATCCTTAGAATACGTGATAATTGAGCCATTCCAACCAAGCTAGAGGTTCTCTCCTCCTCCCACCGATTCAGCGCATCGGTGCCTTCCCCTTCCTGGATCGCGAAGAAGATGCCATCTGCTAAGTAAAACACTGAAATTGGCGGAAGAAAATCGAGAAAATGAGCGAAAATAAAGAAAATAGAAAAAAAGAAAGTAGTAGCAGCAATGGCAGAGCAAGAGAAAGCAAAGAAGAAAAGAAAGGAAAGAAGAAGCAGTGGCTTCTCCCTTCACATTCCCGTCATTATAAGGGAGAAAAAGGGAATTTTCCCTTTCCCCCCCCTCCAAAGTTTGAAGCTGCAACACTTCAGTCCTCAGATTTCAAAATTCTCACAATGGTCCCTGAGCCTAACGGAAAGTTAACAAAGTCAATCTTGTTAACTAAAATTGACGACCATTCACCAAAGTGCAAAGGAAATAACATCCCCAGCAGATAAAAAAAAATGATGAAAAAAAAAAGAAAAGAAAAAAAGTGAGCAAGAATAAAATCCCCAGCA
The DNA here is from genome assembly GCA_013146195.2 of Codonopsis lanceolata. NCBI lineage: Eukaryota > Viridiplantae > Streptophyta > Magnoliopsida > Asterales > Campanulaceae > Codonopsis > Codonopsis lanceolata. Next base: position 19,787 of record JABEVN020001742.1, on the reverse strand, counting down.
TCGGGGGAACTACGTTTGGTCTGATTCCTTGAAAAAGGATACGTAGGCAGCCTATCTTTATAGGTCCGACCATCACAAAAAAAAAAGAAATAATAAATTCCCCAGCAAGAGTGGCATGAATGTCAGAATCGGTCGAATCCGCGGCAGCCACCCGGGCGCAAAAGGGTAAGTCAGGTACAGTATTCTTACCCTGACTCTAGAATAATTTCCTTTTTAGGAAAGTTTGAAAAAAAAACTTTGCTTTGTTTTTCAAAATAAAAAGAAACTTTTTTTCAAAATGAGTTTTGATTTAAAAAAAAAACACAAAAAAAAGAAAGAGGAATATTTCAAAAAAAAAAAGAGGAATATTTCAAAAAAAAAAAAAAAAAAGAGGAATATTTCAAAAACACAAAAAAAGAGGAATATTTGAAAAAAAAACATGGAGAGCAGAAAAAGAAAGGGAAGGAAAAAGAATGTTTTCCACTTCACAATTTTCGAAAATACTTGAAGAATGATCAATTTGCCGTGCTCAGCGACGGATCTTTATCGGTCGAGTGCAGTTTTCTGGATATTTGAAAGTTCGGGTTATGTTTGGAAACAAGGCAGCGACCAGCCAAACATAACTTAGAAAATTCTTCTTAACACGTTTCAACGACAAGGTATTGACCGGTTGAAATGTGGTGGCAGAAAAACATTCAAATCTTCATACCGTATTTGACAACGGTTTCGGACCGGAAGAAAACGGCTTTTTCGAAAACACAAAAATCTTTTTCCGTCGTGTTCTCGATCGGGCTCGACCCAAAGAACATGACATCCTCACTTGGTTGTAGTTTAGGGTTTTGGCCTGAACTACGCTTGGTCTGATTTCCTTTAATAGGGAATACGTAGGCGACTCTACATTAGTAGGTCCGACCATCGAGCACATTAAATTCATATCACGCTTAAAAGCTGCGATAACTTTTTATAACCGACTAAAAATGTCTAGGTTATAGAGTTTGGATAAGCATGTTCATCGTGCATTATAAGCGCTACCAATTGCATTCTCCGTTCTTAATTGAAGCGAAATTGGAGAGTCTATTGTTTATCAACGATGTTCGTCTACTCAGTAAGCCTTAAGGTTACCCGTAGACTCCATCGTTGAGGGGCTCTGTAGACACCCCAATTTCGTACCCTCGTATGTGATCGACATAAAATATCAAGAAGCTGTTAAAACTTAACAAATGTCAAGTTACATGAGTCAAAAATGCGAAAGGAAAAGCAGATCCAGTGAAGCTGAGGGGGTAAAGTGCAAAAAATTGGAAGTTGCAAAGCTACATGGTGCCGCACCAAGGGTGCCTTGGCCGCACCATCCTTCCTACTGTGCGTCTCTCTCACAATGAAATGGTACAACTGTTGAAGCACAAAGTACAAGCTGTTGATGCAGGCTGAACAAACGGAAAAATGCCCAGCGTGTCCTGCCTCTCCAGTATAAATAGAGGCCTCAGCTCCCAGTTTTCGACACATTTTCTTCCACGATTATTAGATCGCAGCAAAGCTCTGTTTCGTTTCCTTCGATAAAATTAGTACGAGAGGTGCGAGATAGGTGAGTGGAAGCCCCTATAGTCTCCAAACCCCGTCCAAACTCTGCCAAATCAAAAACCCATAGGTTATAAGTGATCCCTAGCCTAGTTGTTAGGTATCCACCTCACTTCCCCAGTCCAAAAATCCCAAAGAAAGCCGTTACTCTGCCCGAGTAACGAGCTGAAAAGTCAAAAAACTAAGTCTAGGTTCCGCCCAACCAAAAAGGCCAAAACCTACCCAAATAAGCTGTCACTCCCCCCGAGTTGATAAGCCCAAACCCTCAGAAATAAAGCAGTCATTCTGCCTAAATGAAAACAACAACACACAACAACAACAAAAGACTCCTTCTCCCTGAAGGACAGAGCGAGCATACCGCCGCTCTAAAAGGTAATACCTTTAAGAACGCCGTTTTATTTATTTATTTTGTATTTTTTGCCTTTTATTTATTTTTAAAAGTTGTTCTTTAAATCCGGCGCAATGTAGCCAATATAAGCCATTGTGCTGCCCGGATTAGATTAGGAAATATTATGTAAAAGAGCCGTTATAATGGCCAAATATTCTTAAATATGTCTGTAATTATTGAAAGGAGACGACTGCGAGTCCGTAAATAATGTAGCGACGAATGTATTTGTTTAAATTTCCCTGTCATTTTAATACCTTATTTATTTGCTAGATAAATATAACAATAAGCATACTTCAACCAAAAACGTTTTGAGACCGAAAGGGCGAGTTGGGTGCCTAGCACCTTCGCAACTCGTAACTTAGCCTCCGAACCCGCCTTTTTAATATCTCTGGTTTTCTTTTCTGATTTTTCTTTATTTTTGCCTTAAAATAAAGATGGCGACTCTAAAACTTTCAGATCCAGTGGGGCCTCGCAACATTCCCTCTTTGCACTTTCATGTTCTCCCCTAAAAAAAGGAGATACGGGAATGGAGGGGTGATGCATTCCCATATCTGGTATCCCCTAAACAAGGGATAACTTGATGCGGAAACCCATAGCTCCCATAGTGATCGAATGGGCCATAAGGCTATTTTCAATAAATCCATAGTGGGGGCGTCGCAATATCCTTTCTTTCACTTCTCCGTTTTCCCCTAAAGAGAACAGGGGAGATTGGGAATGGAAGGGTAATGCATTCCCATATCCTGGTATCCCCGAAACAAGGGATAACTTGATATGGGAAACCATCAGTTCCCATTTTGGATACAAAATCCACTCAAGGCAACCGAGGCACATTCCAACGTGCTAATATAGACAAGACACTCCTCTCACTTTGGATTTCGTCTTCCCCTAAACAAGGGAGGGTGGAGCGAGGCGGTGGTGTCCGCATCCGCACGTCGCGCACCCCTATCAAGGCGCGGGCGCGTCGCACCAGGAACCTCACGGCATGTAGAGATATTCCAAAATGCTACCCTACACCATGACCAACTTACCCCCCGCATCAGCCAACGTTAAATTGCATTTAGATATTCTCAGGACATTTCATGGACCGATCTGTTTTTTATATCTTTGAATTATTGACCAGTCCCTGTGCAGAAAAAAAAAAAAACAACAGTAAAAAAAAGAAAAAAAGAGAGATATAAATAAAATATGCACTGGGGCTGACCAAGGATTTTCTGATATTCGACTTAGACCATTTTGAATGGTGGATCCCGGAAAGAGTATAGGCCCTTCGCTTGAGATCAGTCCGATCTTAGGGAGTCGAAAGGCAGGTGGAATACGAGGTTCCTATACTCTGGAGAAAGAATCCACTATTCCAGGAATAGTCCTGAGACCGTCAAAATAAAGCAGGTGCATGTCCGATCAATTATAGGGAAAATGAATAATAATAAAAAATATTAATAAAGGCACGCTGTACTCCAAACCTCGAAAGCTTTCAGGAAACCCTTTCTGATGCCTTCAAACCCCTTTTCCTCAGAAACCTGGCCCAAGTTTGGAAAGGCAGAGATAGTACTGGTCGGTTGATACGGGATACATGCACAGAGATCAGATCAGAAAATATCGGGGTCAGATCAGAAAAAGGCAGAATTAGTACAGAGGGCACAGATTTAAGCAGAATGGCAGCTGAAAATAACCAGTCTACAATGGGTATAGATACAAGGGCTCCAGGGTACGCTCCGACTCCGGCTATGCAACAGTGGCTAGATCAAAATTTGGGTGCACAGGCTGATCGCATAATGAGCCAGATGGCAAATCTCGTACAAAGTTTAAAACCTAGTGGTGAGGGAACCTCTTTCCCTGCAGCCCCTTAAGAAGCATCTACTTCCCATGTTCCTCTAAACCCAAATCCTCAGCCAAACACCAATTAACCCACCAAATACCGCTAGTACCCCAAACCCAAATCTCCCACCTAACCCTTATTACCCAAACATTAACCCTTTCTCACCCTACCCTCCATATCTTTTCCCAAGCACCAATATCCCCCAAAATCCAAATGACCTCCCTTTTCCCATCACCAACCCGCTCCAAAATAGCTCACATATGGACCCCAGAAGTTATAACCAACAAGGCCAAGTAACTACCTATTTACCTTTCAATGATCCTGGTCGCCAAGTGGAAGCCGCCAATAACCCCCCTATCCAAAATCCTACCCAGAATCCTTACCAAATGCCTAACCAAAATCCTTACCAAATGCCTACCTAAAATCCTTACCAAATACCACAGCCACAAATAAACCCAGCCTTTCCCAATCCTACCAGCATATACCAAAACCCAACTCCCCCTCCTACCAAAATAGAGGCAGACATAGAGAATTTGAAAAATATGATGCTCAAAGTTCTAAACAAAGGAGAATTTTCTACGCGGGCATTAGCATTGCAACCTTCAACAATACTACCTTAATAATTCAAAATGCCCGACATAGAAAAATTCGATGGGACTGGATGCCCTATCTCTCACTTAAAATCCTATTCTACGGGCATGCAGTCAAGAGGGGATAGCTTTGAAGCTATGGCTTCCAATTTCCATCTTACCTTGATAGGGGCTGCCAAGCAATGGTTAATGCTAGCAAACAATAGCACCATGGGTACTTGGGACCAAATAGCTGAAGGGTTCCTGGAGAGGTACAAACACAATACTACCTCTGAAAACAAAAGAGATCTTGAATTGTGCACCCAAAGGGAAAAAGAAACCCGTGTTGAGTTTGTAGCAAAGTGGAAAAGAAAATTAGCTCGGACACTCAATAGACCTGATCCGGCTGAGTCATCTAGGATGTTCATTAAAAATCTCCAACCTATTTACCTAGAACACGTGCGATATCTCCCCTATAGCAATTTCAAAGAAATAGTGGAGATAGGAGTCCGTATTGATGAAGATATACGGAATGGGCATTTAAAAGTCAATACGCCCTCCAACTCTTTTCGTTATTCCAAAGGAAAGACAGCCGCATCAGGATCAGTTGTTAATATGGTAGTAAATGCATCTATTGTCCCATCAACCAACTTTCCTACCAAGAGCTACAATACTGTTCCATGGTCCTACGGAGCAGATAGGTCTGTCAATACGGTAGGAGGAAACAGTGGTCCAAACAGGAATTTCAGGGGTCAGAACAGAGGAAATCGGTACTATGATGAACTGCAAGCCCCTCAGTCTGTGATAGTGCAATGGCTAATGGCACAGGAAGTGGTAAAGCCTTTGGAAAACTATAGGCTGCCGAATCCTCTGCCCAACTCATGGAATCATGCCCAGTACTGTGAATACCATCACTGTAGTGGTCACCTCACCGACAAGTGCTATGTACTCAAAAACGCTATCTAGGACCTAATAGATGATAAGATTATTGAAAAACCTCCTCCTAGACCAAATATAGTCAATAACCCTCTACCTCAAATCAATATGATTGAGGTTGATGAGAAAGATTGTGTACCCAAGTTTGAAAGAAATAAACACCCATTGCCATATATCATTGTTCCTTTATTTCCACCCATAAAAGAGCCTAGCTGAAATATGATCTCTTGGGACACTATCATGGGTACCCAAAATACCTGTAGCATTGAAAAAGCCACTTGGGTCGGTGGGGATGTCAGTCACCTTACTAGATCTGGTCGAGCCTACCAACCAAACCAAGAAAGAGGTGACCACTCCGGCAAAGATCAAGAAACAGATACTAGGGCTAAGACTATGGAAGATACTTTGCTAGCTCAGATGAAGAAAACCTAAGCCAATATATCTATCTAGGGCTTGTTGTGTGCTTCCAAAACCCATCGTGACACATTGGCTAAATCTTTAATTCAAGCAGTCATCCCAATTGAAACCTCACCAAATGATCTTACCCAAATGATCGAAAACATACACTTTGGAAACGTGATTATGTTTACCGATCTAGATCTGCCAAGAGAAGGAACTAACGACATTGATACTCTTCATATCACTATGGGGGTCATGGGAAAAAGGTTTCCCCGACTTCTGATAGATAATGGCTCTTCTTTGAATGTATGTCCCACAAGCACGTTAGCCAAACTGGGAACAAAAATATCAGAGCTTGCTCCTTCATCGCAGACAGTAAGGGCATACGACAATACTAATCGATGTGTCCTAGGGCTGGTCACTTTAATGATGACTATTGGGTTGTTAACCATGCCAGTAGAATTCCAAGTCTTGGACATACCGACCACTTTCAGTCGGTTTATTTTAGTGCTATTTGTTATAGAATTTTGGGCAGCATAACTGCTTATTTCGTGATCTATGACTATTTTAAATAGTACTCTTTTAATATAAAAAGGAAATACAACTTTTTAAAGGTACCTACCTCTTGAAGCATGGGGGTTTTATCCCGTACCAAACCTCTTTCTAGTAAGCTTTAAGGTGCGCTCGCTTTGTCTTTCAGGGAGAGGGAGTCTTTTTGCTTTGCTTTTGCGGGGATTTGGGCAGTGCAATTGCTCATTTTGTTGTCTTTTGCCTCAGGATCCGGGCAGCACAACTGCTTATTTTTGCTTTGCGTTGTGTGCTTGCTTTGCAAGATTGTTTGTGTCTGAAATCGGGCAGAGCAACTGCTTGTTTTTGTTGGATTTGACGTCTGAAATCGGGTAGGGCAACTGCTCTTTTTGGTTCTTTTGAACCGGTGAAATAGGGCGGAAACCTATTTGGGTAGCTAGGGTTCACTTTGGCTGGAGAGTTTATGTGTTTAGGAGAAGATTTGGCAGCCTAACGAAGCTTCGGGGTTAGAGGGAAAATAACCTCGGCGTTTTCTCGGGAGAACTCTCACAAACTGCCCGGTGAAACTTTCACCAACTGTGCGGTGTAATTATGTATTTTCTGAGTGCCGGATACCTTTATTTATAGGTTGCAATCCTGGCTTTCTTCGTGATTAAGTTTGATCAATCGTGCTCCAACAGCTTGTACCGCGTGCTGAGAGAATTACACCAAAAGCCAACTGCACCAGTGTTTTGGGGCTTTTGGGCACAACCTATAGGCTTTTTGGGCGCAGCCATAAGGCCTTGGGGGTGCAGCGCCCTGGAGGTGGGTAGGTCGCGTACCCGTCCTTTTTTCTTTTATTTTTGGCACTTTGGCCCCCTACAATTCATTGTTTATGCATTCTTCTTTTCTTTTGAATTTTCAACCCTGTAACTTGACATCTGTTAGTCCTTTTAACAAGTCTTGATATCTTATGGAATGTCATATAACAGGGGTACGAAATTGGAGTGTTTACAGAGCCCCTCAACGATGGAGTTTACGGGTAAACCGAAACTTACCAAGTAAACGAACATCGTTGATAAGAAATAGACTCCCTAATTTCGTGGAAATTATAATGGGGAGGAATGCATTATGCAGCAGTTTAAATCTCATACTCTAAACACATTTATGGACTGATGAGATAAAGCAAATATGATGCAAATGAAATGCTTTGATGATCGTGCCCACTGAGTAGGCTGCCTACGTATCCTTTTCAGGAATCAAACCAAACGTAGTTCGGCTCGAGCCGATAACAAGTAACAACAAGCACTGGGTGGGATAGATGGGACCTGATCCTTTCCATAAGTGACCCAGGGTATACACCCCTTGCGGGAAGGGTCCAACAACAACAGGTGGAATACATGAAACCAATCTTTTTCCTTCGTGACCCGGGGTATGCACCCCTTGTGGAAAGGATCCAACAACAAATAACATGTGAAACATATGAAACCAATCTTCTCCTTCGTGACCCGGGGTATGTACCCCTTGTGGAAAAGATCTAACAACAACAGGTGGAATAACAAGAAACCAATCTTTTCCTTTGTGACCGACGTATGTACCCCTTGTGGAAAAGATCCAACAGCAACAGGTGGAACATATGAAACCAATCTTTTCCTTCGTGACCCTGAGGTATGTACCCCTTGTGGAAAAGATTCAACAATGGATAACAGATAAAATGGATGACATGGCATAACATAAAATGCATGCGACAGGCAAAGTAAAATGCATATACTTTACCCTTTTTTCTTTTTTCTTTGCTTGCAGGCATCCTGCTAGGGATATATAGTTTTTTTTTTCTGGATGCTAGATGGATGGCCGTTTAACTTTTGTTGACAGCAGTTACCTTTGTTAAGTTTTCGTTAGGACTTCAGGACCATTTTGCATTTTGGGAAAACCTGAGGTTTTAAGTGCTGAAATGACTTTTGGTGGGGAGGAAATGGAAACTTTGCCTCCCCTTTATCATCACTTACGGGAGACGAGCAGTAGCAAGCAATCCATTTCAATTTTCTCTCCTCATTTCTGCCATTGTTGCTGCCGACAGAGAAATTCTTCATTTCTTCACTATTTTCCGATTTTCTTCCACCAAATTAATTGTTTTACTCACCACATGGCTTCCTCCTCAAGATCTAGGAAGGGAAAGGCTCTGATGGACTCGGAATCGGGCGAAGGACGCCGTGAATTACCTCATTTGAACCGAAATGTTGTTATATATTGAAATTCGAACAACGATTGGAGCAACATACACCGAGATCAGCATACTCATGTTGCTCATCTTCCAGATCCAGCTGTAAGTCTTCAATTTTCTTAAACTAACTTGAATTTCTTGAATTCCTTGGGTTTCTTGATATTTTGGCACTCTTGGAGTATACATGTTGCAATTTTGATGCTCATGCATGCATGATTTATACTAGGATAATGCATTTGATAATGAAAGTATATGCAAAAATATGATATTGATGTTATTTAATTTTGCGATGCATGCTCATGCAATTGATACTATTTGATTCTGCGATGCATATTTATGCAACTGGTAGATTTTTTTTGGCGATGATAAGTATGGACATGACATAATTAATGTAATGACATGAAATGGCATGCATGATAGGATGAAAGAGAACAAGAGTTTACCTCCCCCTTTTTTCTTTTTTTGTTGTTTTTTTTTCTTATTCTTTTGTTTTTCTTTTTTTGTTTTTGTTTTTTTTTTTGCTTTGGCTGATGAGTTTTTTTCCTTCTTTTTTTGCAGGCACGCAACACCATTAACCGGCATATCCATGTTGCTTTAATTATTACCCCCTCCAGTTTCTGTTAAAGGTGTTAGAAGTTTTCTTGAGCACGTTGGTTTTTATAGACACTTTATTCAAGATTTTTCAAAAATTTGTAAGCCTTTATGGAAGTTACTCGCTAAGGATATCGAATTCATTTTTGATAAAGATTGTCTAGATGCGTTTAATCTATTAAAAGAAAAATTAACGACTGCTTCGATTCTGTCTAGTCTTAATTGGTCATTACCTTTTGAAATTATGTGCGATGCATCAGAATTTGCCATAGGAGCAGTCATAGGTCAAAGGATTGATAAGAAACCGCATATATTTCATTATGCTAGTCGGACACTTAATGATGCCCAGTTAAACTACACAACAACGGAAAAAGAATTTTTAGCGGTTATTTTTGCTCTCGAAAAATTTAGATCGTATTTGTTAGGTTCCAAAGTGATTGTTTATTTTGATCATGCTGCACTAAAATACTTGTTGACAAAGAAAGATGCTAAACCTAGACTTATTAGGTGGATGCTTTTGCTCCAAGAATTTGATATTGCAATTAAGGATAAGAAAGGTTCCGAAAATGTAGTAGCAAATCATTTATCTAGATTAGAACTTTGGCCTTTATTTGAAAAACATCTATTTGATGATACTGTTCCAGTAAAAGAAGACTTTCCAGATGAGTAACTGTATTCTGTGCAAATCAAAGAGCCATGGTATGTGGACTTTGTAAACTTTATAGTAGCGGATGTAATAAATCCCGATTTTGGATATCATGAACAAAAGAAATTCCTTTCGGAAATCAAACATTATTTATGGGATGAACCTTATTTGTTTAAACATGGCCCAGATTTGGTGATTAGGATGTGTATTCCCGAAGAAGAACATCAAAGTGTGTTATCCTTTTGTCATGATTTTACTTGTGGAGGCCATTTTAGTGGAGAAAAAACCGCCAGAAAAGTTTTGCAATCTGACCTCTTTTGGCCATCTTTATTCAAGGATGCGCATATGTTTACCAAAAGTTTTGATAAATGCGAAAGGACGGGAGGAATAAGTAAGAGGAATTAAATGCCCCAAATTAGTAATTTAGTTGTCGAAATTTTTTACGTTTGGGGAATAGATTTTATGGGACCCTTTCCTGTATCCCAAGGTTTTGAATACATTTTGGTAGGAGTTGATTACGTGTAAAAATAGATTGAAGCAATTGCTACAAGAAATAATGATGCTTAAGACAATAATTAAATTCCTTTGTGCCAATATTGTTAGTAGACATGGGACGCCAAGAGCAATAATAAGTGATCAACTGCCAACACTGATGATATCCTGGATAGAAACAAGGAGGACGATGTGGACAGGTCCAACTCCCCCACTATGCACTGTAACTCTAATGTGGCATCTGGTCTTAATGATGTGCATGTTGATGTCCATGCAGTTCCCACTTTGGAGGAGGATGGGGCCGCCTCTATTTTGTCCCCGAACCGTTTTGTTGTGTTACAGACCTTTCAAGAAGAAAATCAGCGTAATGACGATTTTTCAATTGATGCTCTCAACTTGGAAGCTTTGGATCTCAAGAAGACTGCCCCAAAGAAAACCAATTTGGTAGGGAAGGGAATGAATACCTGTTCTAAAAGGCTATCCAAGTCCCAAACTGCTAATACCTCTCCATTATCCAATGACGATTAAGCCGTTATTTTGGAATCTCCGTGGTGTGGGCAATGATTCCACAATCTCGTGGTAGAAAAAGCTGATTAAACTGCATCACATTTCCTTTATTCCATTTGTGAACCTAAGAAGGATAAGTCCAAACTTTCTTCTATTGCTCATAAACTGAAGTTCCAGTATTATTTTAGTAATTCTACTAATACTATTTGGATCTTGGCTAAATCCTCTTTTACTTGTCAAGATATCTATGAATCTGAGCAGTAATTTACTCTTAGCGTGCGCCATTTTTCCTGGGCTCATCCTACTTTCATTACTTCGGTCCATGCTAAATGCACCAATGGCGAACGCCAAACCCTCTGGAACGACATTATTGACATGGGTCTGGAATTTCATGATAACCCGTGGATGGTCCTTGGCGATTTGAACATCATTATTGAGCCTCACGAAAAAATTGGCGGCGTGGGTTGGGACCAGCAGGGTGCCCTTGAGTTTCAAGCATGTCTCAATACAACAGAATTATCTGATATTGGCTTTATTGGAAGCAAGTACACTTGGAGTAATAACCGTGATGGTCAAGCCACAATTTTCCAACGTTTAGACCGCGCTGTCTGTAACTCCAAATGGCTTTCTACTTTTGCCTCAACCACTGTCGATCATCTTAAACGTACGTGTTCGGATCATGCTCCTCTTCTCCTCTCCATCAACTTAAGCCTCACTCCCAGGCCCTATCTTTTCGTTTCCTAAATGTCTGGGACGACCACCACACTTTTCATGACACTGTTAAAATTGCTTGGGATATTCAAACCGGGGGGCGTCCTATGGCGCGTTTTGCTAACAAACTTAAAGCGGTCAAGTTAGCTTTGAAGTCTTGGAATAAGGAAGTTTTTGGTAATATTTTCCAAGCGGTTAAACAAGCTGAAGATGATGTGCTAGCTAAGGAACTTATTTATGAACTCAACTCTACCCCTAGCAATTGGGCTGCTCTCCATCTTTCTCAAGCCAATTTAAAGAATAAATTGAAAGTGGAAGAAGAATTTTGGCGGCAAAAATCCCATCTTTGTTGGCTTAAGGATGGTGATGGAAATACCAGGCTCTTCCATGCTTCGGTTAAACATGCTCGCAGCAAACTCTTTATTCATAAAATTACTGACATGCATGGGAATTTGGTCACTTCTGATGACAATATTAAGAGTGCTGCTGTTGATTTTTTCCGTGAGCAAATTACGGCTTGCCATTGTAGCATTAATGACACTATCAATGTTATTCCCCCCGTTATTTCGGTAGAGCAAAGGGATCCTCTCTCCACTCCTCCCTCTCTTGAGGAAATTAAGGCTACTGTTTTCTCCCTGTGTGCTGATAGTGCTGCCGGCCCGGATGGCTTTAATGGTAAATTCTACACTTCTTGTTGGGACATTATTGCTGATGATTTTTGCCTCGCTATTTCTGAATTCTTCGCAGGGTTCGATATGCCTAAGGCTTGGACTAGCACTCTCCTTCTCACCATTCCTAAATCTAGTCAGGTTGACTCCTTTAAAGACCTCCGCCCGATCAGTTTATGCAATTTCTGTAATAAGGTGCTTACCAAGATTCTTGCCTCCCGGCTTAGTAAACTTCTTCCTCTCCTTATCTCTGATAATCAAAGTGCGTTCACAAAGGGGCAGCTTATTCAAGATAACTTACTTTTGGCCCATGAATTGACTCTCCAAATCAGTAAAAAAGTCAATGGCTCTAACGTTATCATCAAACTGGATATGGCTAAAGCCTTTGACAAGGTCTCGTGGACATTTCTTATTCAGGTGCTTAGGAAATTTGGATTTGGAGAGACTTTTATCGATATGATTTGGCGGGTTATTTCGAACAATCATTTCTCGGTTCTTGTGAATGGGTGTTCGTTTGGTTATTTCCCTTCCTCTCGTGGTTTACGTCAAGGAGATCCTCTCTCCCCTAGCCTATTTATCATTGCTGCTGAAGTTCTTAGTCGGAGTTTAAACAAGTTGTACCTCGATCACCCGAATTTTACTTTCTCTTCTTCTAGTGGCTGCCCTATTATTTCTCATTTGGCCTTTGCTAATGACATTGTTATTTTTTGTAACGGAAATAAGCATTCCCTATCTCATCATCGCACTCTGTTGGAAGCCTATGAGAATTGTTTGGGCCAATCTATTAATTCGGGGAAAAGCTGTTTCATAGTCTCGAATAAAATGGATGAGTCCAGAGTTGCTTCCATTCATCGCCATGTGGGATTTAACCGCAAATTATTGCCGGTCTCCTATTTGGGATGTCCTCTCTTTGAAGGTAGAAAAAAGAAGAGTCTTTTTGATCCGCTGATTAGTAAACTCCAATGTAAAATTAATTCTTGGTATGGGGCCTTTCTCTCTCAAGCTGGAAAAGTCACCCTTATCAATTCTGTGTTGCAGTCGATTGTTATGTATCAAATCGCAGTATTGGACCCCCCGGTGGCTGTCATTAAGAATATTCACATAATTTTTGCTAATTTCTTTTGGGGTTCTATTGATTACAAACAAAAAGCTCATTGGGTAGCTTGGGATAAATGTTGTAGGCCAACCTCTGGTCTTATCGCCTAGAAAAGGTTCTTTCACTTGGAGGCATATTTGTTCAGTCCATGACGAATCAGAACAGCATATCAAGTGGATCATTGGGCGTGGTGATTGTTCGATGTGGTTGGACAACTGGATGCTCGTTACTCCTCCCAGGCCGGCTTCCAGCATCTTTGTTCGTGTTAATGAGGCCTTCACTCTCTCACGCTACTCTTCGCGCTTTCTGAGTTTGGGCAGCAAATGGCTCACTCTATTATCTCCCACTGTATCACTCTCACAGATCAGCCCGATGTTGCTTGTTGGAGCATTACGAGTAGTGGTAAATTCATGCTATCTTCGGCCTGGAATCTCATTCGAAAAAAGTGGCCTATCATTGGCTCCTCTAAATTTATATGGTAGAAGCACATCTCGAAGCAGCTCAGCCTGTTCATGTGGCGATTGTGGCAAAGGAAGCTGCCCATTGACGAGAGTGTTATTCAAAAAGGAGTTCATATGGCTTCTCGCTGTTCTTGCTGTTCGGTGGGTAATTGCAAAACTTACTCCCATGTTTTCCTAGATAGTCCGGTTGCCAGCTATCAGGCGGAATGTAAGGCTCTTCTGCATGGGTTGCGCTGGATGCAAAGTGGGGGGGGGGGGTGGTCCCATTCCATTGTTGAGATTGATTCTAAAGGGATTATTGACTTCATCAATGGCGCTAGTAGGATTCCTTGGAGGTGTACTTATTTATTACGTTCCATCTTGGCTATTATTCAGGAATTAGGGATTGCTCTTCATCATACCTATCGGGAAGCTAACTCAGTGGCCGATGCTCTGGCCAATTATGGTTGTGATCAGCGTGATGATGCTCACTTCGACTTGAGCCCTTCCCCGCCAACCAAGATTCGTGGTCTCATTACTTTAGATAAATCTGAAACTCCTTATCTTCGCGTCTCATAGTTGCTTGGCTTTTCTTTATTTTCTTTGTATTTCTTTTTCGAGGTTAGGCTCCTTAGTCCTCCCATTTATAAGGGCCAGGCTGGTTGTCCCCCTCAAGTTTGTTATTTTTTTTCCTTAATTTATAAAATCTAGCAGGGTGCCGCCCCTGTTTCTGCAAAAAAAACATATGTGATCAAGGAACTCACTTCACTGATAAGATAGTAAATGTGTATTTAAAAAAGTACAGGGTAGTTCACAAGTTATCCACCCCCTATCATCTGCAGACATCTGGTCAAGTGGAAGTGAGTAATAAACAAATAAAAAGTGTGTTGGAAAAGACTGTCCAACCAAAAAGAAAAGATTGGGCATTGAAACTCAATGATGCTCTATGGGCATATAGGACAGCTTATAAGACCCCATTATGGTTAAGTCCTTATAGAATCGGGTTTGGAAAAGCCTTTCATTTACCTGTTGAATTAGAAGATTGGGCGTTTTGGGTAATTAAAACCCTAAACATGGATATGACATTAACAGGTGAAAAACAAATGCCCCAAATCAATGAATTAGAAGAACATAGATTAGAATCCTACGAAAATATGAAAATCTATAAGGAAAAGACAAAGAGATTACATGATAAGAAAATAATCCCTAAAGACCTGTACCATGGTATGAAAGTCTTATTGTTTAATTCTAGACTGAAAATTTTTCTAGGAAAACTTATATCACGATGGTCAGGTCCATTCAAAGTGGTAAATGTTTTTATCCATGGTGCAGTCGAGCTCAAAGACTCTAAATATAATGAAACATTCAAGGTTAATGGGCATTTCATTCGTAAAGAATGTTGAGTTTATGGACATTTTCGACTTAGAGTAATGGGTTGACTAATGTCGAGCGAACGACGTTAAACAAAAGCGCTGCGTGGGAGGCAACCCACTTATTTTGAATTTTTTTTATGTTGTAAAATTAGTTATTTGAACCCTTACTTAATTTTGTGATTTTATTTGTAGAAAATTTTTGACAAAATTTAAGTTTGAGGGAAAAATATTTTATAGTGTTGTATTTATATGTTATTTTTTATAATTTATTTTATTTTAGTGTGTTTTTGTAAGTAGTTTTTGGGTTAGGAAAGATATATCATAGCACCAAAGGAAGACATATTTGGACCCTAATGATAATCAAATGATAATCTGCTATTTTAAAAGAAAGAAAATAACAATTTTGAAAAATCAAGCTTGAGCGATCGCCCATTCTATGGACTGAGCGAACACGCAAAATGCAGTAAGGCGGATTTTTAAAATTGGAACTGAGCGATCGCTCAGTGCAAGGGCTGGGCGACCGCTCAACCCCGTTATTTGAAATTACGTGGAGACTGAAGAACAGAATGAGCAGTCTCCCTCTCTCTCTACACCCAAACTTGAAAAACCTCCCCCTTCTCTCTAAGATTCCGGTCGTTTTACCCGATCAATCTCTTCCAAACTTCATATTTCACCTTCCCTCAACCTTCATTCCTTATCCACGACATCATTTTTCGCAATCTGTGGTGATTTGAGTCCCCGACGGAATCCGACAACAACCATAGTTTTCGGCGAGATTTTCTGGCAACAAGCTTGAGTTGGTCCATCTATTGTCAAGTATCCTCTACCCTCTCCTCTTTTATGCAAATTTAACTGTTTAAATGGATTATTGAGCATAATTTCTATTTTAGGATATTTGTTTATTTATTGTTTTTACAAGCTTTGTTGGTTTTTCTGATTTTTGGGAGGGGTGTTTGAGTGATTTTGATTTAATTAGTGTTAATGGCACCCAAGAAGAAAAGAAAAACTACCAGCGGGGAATCATCATCTTCTGCTCCGGCAATGGATTTTGATGCGTCCCAATTCCAAAACGCCGAACATTACAAAAACTATTTAGATAGTTTTCACTCTAAGGCCATCGTCCCGGAGCGCGGGTTTGATTATAAAAGTTATAAATTGACTTACCATTTTGCAAGAAATGGTTGGAAAATTTTATGTGTCGCTCCTGACGAGGTCGTTGTGCCTATTGTCCGTGAGTTCTATGCTTACAGTGGACAAGTGATGAGAGAGGACCCCAATTGTCTTGGGTTTGGGGTCACTTAGTTCATTTTAGTTTTGGTGCCATCCGGTATTTTTATAGCTTGCATGTAGTAAGGATTGATGATTATCAATCATATTTACCTTATAATATCCCGTTGGCCACCGTTCGTGATAGGATAGCCGTGAATGGGTTTGAGTGGACCTATGGACGATCGGAGGCTGTTAGTCGCCCTCGTTCCATAAGAGAGTCTCTCTTGACTCCCAAGGCCAGGGGTATTTATAAATTTATTTGTGCTAGGGTAATGCCCACGACACATCAATCTGATGTGACGTGGAATCGGGCGGTGTTAATTTACACCATTTTGAATCAGGGTTCCGTTGATATCGATGTGCTCATCAACGAACAACTTAGAGGCATGGTTGAGAAAACCATGAATATGGCTTTTCACTTACCGAGCCTGATTACCGGCCTCTGTGTTGTCACCGGAGTTGAATGGACTCCGGATCTAGAGCGAATTAAGCCGATGCTTAGTGTCGCCCAAAAGGGTGTCACAAGTAGGACACGACAACCCTATGCTCGTCACCCTGCAGATCAAGGCGAGGATGTTGAGGAGGATCCGGAGATGGATCCCTTAGAGGCGATCTCCACCCAGTTAGTGGAGGTCCAGCTTGACTTAGACGCGCTCTAGCAGCGCGTAGACCATAGGTTCGATGTTCTCCAACAGCACGTCGATCACCGATTTGATACGCTCGAGCGGCGTATAAAGTAGGGTATAGCGGACCAAAACTATTTTTATTGGTATAATAATCAATTTTTTCAAAAACCTTGCCTCCAACCTCAACATGCCGCCAGAAACTGTCCCTGAATGGCGACCTCCTTCGTTATTTGGTCCTGGTTCATCTAGAGTCGACGCTTAAATAGCGTCTTCCTTTGTTATGCGGGTTTGCCGGTTGTTTTCCGTTTGCTCTTTAGTATCTCTCCCTTATCTGTCGGTCCAACATTTTGAGGATAAAATATAATTTAAGTTGGGGGGGGGGGAATTCTAGGTCCAGGGTCCTTTCACGTCCCAACCTAATGAGAATTGGGAAATGATGGCATAAATCCTGCTATGTACATGGGACAACTAGTGTCCCTTATATCTCTTCTCCTACCTATTTTCTAGTTTTTGCTTATTTTTATTTTAGGAGATGATGAGGCTGTACTCAGAAACAAAGGGAGAGACCATTTTAGTTTCTTCCAAACAGATTAGTAGATGACTGTTTTAGTTAGCAGCTGTCTACTTATCTGGTGTTTTCCAGCTAGCATCATCCTCCAATTTTTATATAAAAGTTTTTTAAAAAATTATTCTCGAGTTTGTGTGCGGAATTTAAGTCGATGATGATTAATGTTATGACCCGCATGACTTCTCCCTCAATCCTTCAGGAATTTACTCTGTTGTGTAAATTTCCTATGATTATCCCCCTTGTATACTCATATCCCACCATTATTGAAGGACTTGGACATTTTTATCTAGCACATAGTTCGCATAATATTCTCCGAGAGACTGGTTTTGTGCACCTAATTAGGATGAATAACCATCTTTACCTGAGTGTTACATTAATTTGTAACTTAGGGTCATTTTTATGGAATTTAGAATTTTTGGAATTGTCTTGCTAATATATCTCAAGCACACTTTCGAACCGTGTTTGCATGTTGGTCTCTAATTTCTCGATATCTTTTCTAGCGAAAGCTTATGTCAAACACGTTAGGAGTTGTTCTCCATTTCATATATGGATGTGATATTTATAATTGTATTTCATTTTCTATGGAATTTTGCATGATGACTTGGCACTAGGTCATGATTTAGGCCATTTTTGGATCGTTTGAGCCTTTCAGTTTCCTGACCTCTATATATATATATATATATATATATATCCCTAGTGTCCCTTTTCGAGCTTAATTTTAAGAATGGCATGTGCTAAGCACACATTGACCCCCATTCGACATCGTTTCTTTTACCCATATTAACTTAACCCTTAAAGCATATACACTTTAGCCTACCTTGGAGAGAGTAGAACATGGGTGGGGAAATTCATGTTGCATTGATTTTCATTACGAAAGATCCTCTTATGGGTTCATCTTCTTCGTTGTATTCTCCGTTTTCTATATTCTATTAAAAAAAAGAGAAAAGAAAGAAACTGAGTGAAGAAGATGAGAAGATTTAGATCAAAAATTAAAAATTAAAAGGAGTGCAATTTATGGTAAAATATGGCATAGCCAAAAAGTAATAAAAGGTTATTGGGCACTCAGTTATGAATTTGAATAGATAGCAAAATGCAAGTTTGGGGGACAATTTTCCCCAAGTCTTTGTCTTTTCAGGTCCTAGCCTAATGCATGTATCCATGCAATGGAAACAATGAGGATTTTGGGTAGTTGTACTCTCTTGCTTAGAATTTCTTTCCTTCCTTTTGCTACCCTTTTACCCTGGCCTTACATTACAAGCTTAATGAAGTCCTATTGATCTAGTGCTGCTTTATCATGTTGTATCTTCCTTGATTTGATTAATACATGTTAATTGATACATGCTTCACTTATACACTTCTTGGTAAAGCTCAACGTGTTAGCATAATCTTAGCTATTGCAAGTAACTGAGAAATAAAAATAGTGTATTCATACATAGTCGGTGCATGGGATGGATGTATAAGCATTTTTTATTCCTTAATATTCTCTTTTTCTGTAAAATGATCGGGTATTGATGGTAGATTCTCCTTTTTAGTGTGTGTATGTTTGTATTTTCAAAAAATTGGGAGAATGAATGTTGTGCTTTGCTTGATTAAACTGTCTAATTTTGGATATGCTACATGAGTGGGAGTTCACATAGTTGAATAATCATAGTACTATTTGCATGATAGAGTGAACCCATTTGATACTGGGAGAAATCCTTACACATGTGAAGAGCATTGCTTGAGACTGTCGTTAACTCTCGCACTGATCAGACTTGAGATTAAAAACAAAAAGATTTTCTTTATTTTCTGTTTTTGTTAATTTAGTTTTATTTGTTTTTGTATTTATCCGCATAGTCTCCTTGAGTTTGTGGGTTTCTAGAGGAGTGTATATAGTGTCACCCTCCAAAAAATATTTTTGGTTATTTTTGTCTTGTTATTTCTGTTATTGTATTGCTTTTGTATTTATTTGTTTACTCGTGGACAAGCAAAGTCTAAGTTTTGGGGTATTTGATAGATGTGTTTTATACGCATCTATTGTGTTTATATTCCTACTTAGATTGTGTTTTTCTGTGAGTTTCTAAAGCTATTGATATGAGTTTTAGTGTTTTATGAGTTTTAGGTTAAAGTTGAGAAAAATGATTAATTTTGGGCAATAAATCAACAAATGAAGTTTCTAGGGACCTGCAAATTGCAAGCTTCGGCAAAAGTCAATTGAGGACTGAGCGCCGCTCGCCTGAGGCCCGGGCGAACGCGCAAAATAAAAAGTAGCAACACTGAGAAAGTCACCGAGCGGTCGCTTGTATGAGTTGAGCGACCGCTCAACCCCTCCTGCGCTTTGTCCTTCTCAAAACCCTAGCCTAGTATAAATAAAAGCCTAATGTATCGCCTTGTGATCCGAAAATAGGATTTTTAGGCCGCTTCGAGC
>JABEVN020001741.1:0-23775 GCA_013146195.2 Codonopsis lanceolata | reverse complement strand
TATGTGTGCCCTAATCATAGCAACCTCCATCTCCTTGTAATACTCCTCTACACTCTTAGTACTTGCCTCAAGGTTTGTAGTCTTTGGTGTAGGTCCCTATAATAATGAGATGGTATGTACCGTTCCTCATCAATCTTTTCATCTCCTCCCAAGTCTCAACTTGAGGTTCCCTTATATCTCGCCCTTTCCACCCTCATCTGTTCCCACCAAACCGCAAAAAGATACTAAAACTCAATGGCGCTAGTTTGACTTTCTTCAAGTCAAAGATAGTTATGGCACTCCCAAATATTCTCTCCATCTTCATCTCCCACTCGAGGTATAAGTCCGATCATTTTACCCGAAAGTAGGCACCTCAATTTATCCCATACATATTATCATCTTTTCTATTTCCTCCCATCTATTCCTGCTTCTCCTCCTATAATTTGTGTCCTAATTCTCTCCATCAAACTCTTCCCTCTAGATTACGTTTAGGTTCAACTGACTTTGCCTCTTACTCGCACTACCTATCACATCAAGTTTTTCATTAAATTCCTCACTCATCTTACCCATCACCTCATGCATCTCCTCCTTTGTTCCCTCATCATCTTTTCCATTTTTGCCATCATTGCTTCCATGAACAATTTATTATCATTAGCCATTTTAATTTCCTCACAAAACTCCCTTACGTGTATCTCCACTCGTGTATCACACAAAAGATTTTAATCACTCAAATCAAAACTTTAGGGTTCTAGAAGAACTATCAAGTATTAACAAGTGCAAATCAAGTGGCGCTTCAACACAAGACTCAACAATTGATAACGATAGAGAATCAATTAAAGAGTAAGAAATTTGAAGAAACGAAGACGCACAACGCGTTTAGATAGCTTTTGATCGAATATTCACCTCCGAACCCACAATTTGATTCGAAATATTTTTTTTTGTAATTTTTTTTCGTGGGACCGAATTTATCAGCAAAGAACAATAATAATTTTTTTTTTTTTGAGTTTATAACCCTAGAAAGATGTTAGGGTTTGAAAAGAACAAATAAAACACAAATATGAAGAACAAACGTAGGATTGATGATCCTAGTTCAAGGAAGAGAGAGAAAGAAACAGATAAACTAATTAAGAACAATTTAAAAAGACATGATAGATTATGGACTAACCTTTGCTCGATACCAAAATGATACGATCTTTCTAAGGCTTCGTTGAAGAGCGATTTACTCACGCGGGCGGAAGCTAGGGATCGAAGGATGTTAGCGGGGATGACACTCGACCCAACAATTAGCACGACAGAACCTTGGCATGTACAAAGCAACCCAATCGAAGCAATTGAAGAACCTAAGTATAGTGATAGACGCCACAATTGATATGAATGAATCAATTGATAAGTCAAAGAAGAACACACAAGCTTCACACCTATATACTCTCAATAGTTCAAGAAGAACCAATAAGTTTTGATAAACTCACAAAATAACAATCTCATAAACTGCCTATTCAATGAAAGAAAACCCCTATTTATACCTAAACTAGGCCGAAAAGTCGCATTACTAAGGAATTAGGGTAAAGTTTAGCGTAAAACCCTAATTTACAAAAGTAAAGCGGTGGGGACCTTGCGTCGCAAGCCCCATGACACCTGCGTCCGCAAGGTCGGCTAAAGTCGGCCCCAAAATCAACACACCTTGCGGTCGCAAGCCCTCCATAACCTTGCGTCCGCAAGGTCTCCAAAGTGTCTTCGGCGCGAATAGCAAGTCTTGTAATTGTCCCTCTTGACTTGGATCACGCTCACAGCCTTCCTTTTACCCTTTGGGGTCTCTTCTTTATGGCTCAAAGCTCGTTCTTCTATCTCCATTGTCTCACCTAACCATGCTATCGACTTCTTCACGGATTTTCTTGGCTCGAGCTCTGTGACCGGTCCAATGGTTGTCGGCATCTGTTGAGTTGTTGTTGTTGGGGATGTCCACATCATTCCTCCCTCTTGAAAAGGATTTGTCCTCAAATCACCTACATCATACGACGCAAATCAGCAACATTAAAAGTAGCCCTAACGTTATACTCACCGAAGATCCAATTTGTAAGCATTGTCATTGATTCGCTCCAAAGACTTGAAATGGTCCGTCGCCTCTTGGCATCAATTTTGATTTCCGTTGTGGGAAATCTTTCCTCGCATATGCAACCAAACCCAATCACTGGTTCAAACATCAATCTAACAAATACCCTACATAACTTGATGAGACCATGATAATCACTAACAAAGTGCGGTCCTAACACAAATAACAATATGGTAGGCATGTTAGACAAGGCTTTATCAATTCCTTTACACTTTTCCTTCCAACAAGGCGGTTTCACAATGCTCTAAGGTCTCACCTTCCAATGAATTCATATATATTCCATGCAATCCATAGATCATGTGATAGAATCGTGTAACATGGAAAATATCATCTATTTCGCGATATGCACCAACATAATTCATCAATGAAATGTCATGTACTCTCACAATTATAGAATTCTTATGACGAATTTCGGACATACCATACAAGCTTACCAACTTAAGACCTAACAAAGCATCGAGGAAAACATCAACAATTCCATGGTATGTTTCAAAACATATATTCAGATTTACAATCTTTTTATCATGCATAATACTCTTAACAGATGAACTCTAGTATTATTCCATGCACAATTATGAATTATCTGTCCAACTTGCAATTTAAACATTCTAATAAGATCAAGTGGCTCAACAAGTTTTCTGATGAATAATGTACCCACATGGTCAATCAAATTATCAATATCAATATCTCCAAAAGTTTGAGTTCATTACGTAAATCATGGTAACCAACATGCATCAACTCATTATTCTTTTCTCTCTCAACTTAGTGTCATAGAATAAGTAAGATGATACCTTGGTGAATGTGCGTAAATTACAATATTCTCCTTACCCGGTTGATATCCCCATTTGAATCTCACAACTTCCTTGCTTAGCTTAGGAAGCACCCCATGACAAACCTGTGGAAGAGAATTAACAATACTTGGGAACATGATTTCAACTTTGTTAGTATTTAAAATTGCCTTTTTAACCTCACTTGCCCTAACAAAGAAACTCTTTTCTTTTGTCTCTTGGTTTTTCCCTCATTTCTCTCTTTTATATTTTGATTGCTCACTTTGCTCTCCTTTGCCCCTGGCTATCTCACTACTAACTCTCATGTTTCCAGCCCCTCACTCTTGTTTTCTCTCAATCTCCTTTTGTTCGCTTCTTTTATCTCTATGTTCTTTTCCTCACAAGCCGCACTCTTTGTATACTAAGGCGATGTTCATACACTTGCTTGGAGAAAGTGGTGCAACGTATAAAGTGTTTGTCGTTGAAAACAAATGAGTACTTGTTTGTGTACCCATCATGGTGAACTCTCCTATCAACTTGCCAAGGCCTCCCTAGCAACATATGACTCGCCTGCATAGGCACCACATCACATAACACCTCATCCTCATATCTCCCAATTCTGAATTGTACCATCACTTGCTTATTCACTTTCACCTCTCCACTATCATTCAACCATTGCAATTTATATGGTTTCGGATGTCGAATCAAAGGTAACTCCAATTTTGTAACCATGATAGTACTAGCCACATTAGTGCAACTACCCCCATCTATGATCACTCCACAATTTCTACCCTTCACCTGACAACGAGTATGAAATATGTTCTCCCTTTGCAAAGTCTCGTCCTCCTCTCTAACTTGGACATTCATTACCTTCTTAGTCACCAAACTCACCCTATCTACTATCTCCTCCTCAACCTCCTCAACCTCATCAACCTCCTCTAAAGGTGGTATTTGTGAACACGCAACCTTTTCATCCTCAGATGAAAACTCTCCATTCTCCCTCATAACCATCACCTTCTTGTTCACACACTCATTGGCAAAGTGCCCCATACCTTGACACTTGTAACATCGAATGTCTCTCGTCTTGGTTCTAGTGTGTTCGGGTTTTGAAGTAGAAGTAGGTGTAGATGTCGTAACCTTTGGTGTTTCAAACCTAGACTTCACAACAGTTTCATCTTCCCTTTGACTTCCATAATTAGACTTCCAATTAGAGTTAGGGAAAACCCATGTGTTACCCCTCCTCTTGTGTTGTTGCTCCACCTTAATGGACTTTTGAACTAGTTCATTAATGTCAGCATAAGTTTGCAACTCCACTACATTGGCAATCTCCTTATTCAACCCCATTAGAAAACGTGCCATGGTCGCCTCACTATCCTCCTCTATGTGTGCCCTAATCATAGCAACCTCCATCTCCTTGTAATACTCCTCTACACTCTTAGTACCTTGCCTCAAGGTTTGTAGTCTTTGGTGTAGGTCCCTATAATAATGAGATGGTATGTACCGTTTCCTCATCAATCTTTTCATCTCCTCCCAAGTCTCAACTTGAGGTTCCCTATATCTCGCTCTTTCCACCCTCATCTGTTCCCACCAAACTGCAGCATAGTCGGAAAACTCAATGGCGGCTAGTTTGACTTTCTTCAAGTCAGTATAGTTATGGCACCCAAATATTCTCTCCATCTTCATCTCCCACTCGAGGTATAAGTCTGGATCATTTTTACCCGTGAAAGTAGGCACCTTCAATTTTATCCCATACATATTATCATCTTTTCTATTTCCTCCCCATCTATTCCTGTCTCTCCTATAATTTGTGTCCCAATTCTCTCCATCAAACTCTTCCTCTAGATTACGTTTAGGTTCAACTGGACTTTGCCTCTTACTCGCACTACCTATCACATCAAGTTTTTCATTAAATTCCTCACTCATCTTACCCATCACCTCATGCATCTCCTCCTTTTGTTCCCTCATCATCTTTTCCATTTTTGCCATCATTGCTTCCATGAACAATTTATTATCATTAGCCATTTTTAATTTCCTCACAAAACTCCCTTACGTGTATCTCTCCACTCGTGTATCACACAAAAGATTTTAATCACTCAAATCAAAACTTTAGGGTTCTAGAAGAACTATCAAGTATTAACAAGTGCAAATCAAGTGGCAGTTCAACACAAGACTCAACAATTGATAACGTATAGAGAATCAATTAAAGAGTAAGAAATTTGAAGAAACGAAGACGCACAACGTTTAGATAGCTTTTGATCAGAATATTCAATTTCCGAACCCACAATTTGATTCGAATTTTTTTTTTTTTTTTTTGTAATTTTTTTTTTCAGGGACTGCCGAATTTATCAGGCAGCAACAATAACAATAATTTTTTTTTTGAGTTTATAACCCTAGAAAGATGTTAGGGTTTGAAAAGAACAAATAAAACACAAATATGAAGAACAAACGTAGGATTGATGATCCTAGTTCGAAGGAAGAAGAGAAAGAAACAGATAAACTAATTAAGAACAATTTAAAAAGACATGATAGATTATGGACGAACCTTTGCTCGATACCAAAATGATACGATCTTCTCTCGGAAGGCTTCGTTGAAGAGCGATTTACTCACGCGGCGGAAGCTAGGGATCGAAGGATGTTAGCGGGGGATGACACCTCGACCCAACAATTAGCACGACAGGAACCTTGGCATGTACAGCCGCAACCCGCAATCGAAGCAATTGAAGAACCTAAGTATAGTGATAGACGCCACAATTGATATGAATGAATCAATTGATAAGTCAAAGAAGAACACACAAGCTTCACACCTGTATACTCTCAATAGTTCAAGAAGAACCAATAAGTTTTGATAAACTCACAAAATAACAATCTCATAAACTGTCTATTCAATGAAAGAAAACCCCTATTTATACCTAAACTAGGCTGAAAAGTCGTACTAAAGAATTAGGGTAAAGTTTAGCAGAAAACCCTAATTTACAAAAGCGAAGCGGCGATTCGGGGGACCTTGCGAGCCCCATGACACCTTGCGTCCCGACACCAAGGTCCGCAAGGCAGAAAGTCGGCCCCAAAATCAACACACCTTGCGGCCGCAAGCCCTCCATAACCTTGCGTCCGCAAGGTCTCCCTTGTCTCGCGTAATAGCAAGTCTTGTAATTGTCCCTCTTGACTTGGATCACGTTCAGCAGCTTCCTTTGACCCTTTGGGGTCTCTTCTTCATGGCTCAAAGCTCGTTCTTCTATCTCCATTGTCTCACGAACCATGCTATTGACTTCTTCACGGATTTTCTTGGCTCGAGCTCTTGTGACCGGTCCAATGGTTGTCGGCATCGGTGTTGAGTTGTTGTTGTTGGGGATGTCCACATCACAAAGTGACCAGGCTTCTTGCAGTTGTAGCAAACTAACTCATTGTTTTGTGAGCTTTCAGCAGACTTTCTGAAAGTCTGCTGGTTTGCTTCCTTCTTTTTGTTAAATTTTGAGAACTTTTGAAACTTCTTAACGAACATAGCAAATTGCTCATCAGAGAGAATTTCATTGTCATTTGAAGAAGAAGTAGATGGTTTATTTTCTTGGGCAGGAATTTCCTGAGAGATAGCAGAAAAAGAAGGAAGTTTAAAATGTTTGTCCTGTTCTTGAGCTTGAAGCAATTCTTGCTCATAGACAGTTAAACTCACTTACAAACTTCTGAGGTGCATGGAGTTCAAGTCTTTGGACTCTTTTATAGCAGTGGTTTTAACATGCCACAAACTTCCCAAAGAAGCTAAAAATCTCATATTTACTTCCTTAACATTATATTCTTTTCCTAAGAAATAACAGCTATTTACTACCTCACAAAATCTGTCGTAGGCTTGACGTAGAGTCTCCTTAGGGTCCTTTTTGAAGGAATCAAATTGTTGAATGTAGTTGTACTTTCTGCTATCTCTGGTGGGCAGATCTCCTTCAAGATATTCCACCAAGGCTTCCCACATTTCCTTGGTAGTTTTGCATCTGATAATTTGCTGATATGTGCTTGTGTCGACAGAGATGGATATGATGTGTATAGCTTTGCTGTCGAGTTCAACGAGCTTCCTTTCTTCGTCTGTCCATTCATTCATGGATTTAGGTATCTCGGGAGGTCCACTGGCTACTTCGGCAAGTAGGTTGGGCTTCATTGGAATATGAGGACCTGTTTGAACACATTGCCGCAAGCGATTGTCAATAGAGTTCATGTATCTCATAACTTTATCTTTCCAAACTTCGAAATGGCCTTCGTCCAATATTGGGACATGGCTGGTATTCGAAGTAGGCAACATATAGTGATTTTATAAAAACTTTTTGAAACACTTCTGAAAGAATTCTTAAAGAGATTTTACTAAAAGTGTTAATGCAGCGGAAAACTAAAGAAGTTTCAGATTGGTGATAAAAGCTTTAGTATAGCTCGATTCAAAGAGTGGCCTTTGATAAGTAGCAGCAGTTAATAGAAAGGTAGAGAGACGTATAAGACAGACAAGACATTTAGAAGTGGTTCGTACTGTGAATAGTACTACGTCCACTACCAAAGTGGTTAGCTTTGGATTTTAAAAGGTGCACTTGTTTATCCACTAGGTGTATAAGTAAGATCTCTAATGGATCGTGTACAAAATGAGTTTTCAACCAAGTGTATAATGGTGAGAGAAACAATCAATGATTAATTGTTCTCTCACGTGCTAAAGTAAATGTAACGACCCGACCCAGATTCCAACACGAAATCCCAAGGTCGTGCATTGAACTAACATAAGAAAAGGACAAGCACTTGCTAAACAAGAGTGCAAGTCGAAGCCGAGCTAACACGCCTAAACGTGAACATAAAGCCGCACTAAAATACGGTATTTCAAAAATCGAATCAGCGGAAGCAATAAGGAAAGAAGTCCCAAGCATGAAGCTCGAAACCACCGACAATGAAACCAAGTGAGACATTATCTCTTAAAGGAGGAGAAACAAAACTCGCGTGCCGCAACATTGCGGACGCCGAACAAACCATCGGCACTCCAGGCCGGCGTTTCAACAAAGAACCAACCTGATATAACAAACACCCAATGGCTAAAGCATACCGGGGTCAACCAACAACTATGAAAATTAGAATAAGGGAATTCCCCAAAGCTACCTGCCCTGAGACAACCGAAATAAATACGAAATCCACGGACTAGGCACGACACAATACGCCGGCCCAAGAAAGAACCAATACAAATACTCAAGTATTCTACCCAGTAAAGTCTAAATAACTTTACAAAAAGTCGATCTCACAAGAATAACAAAGTACATGACATCAATGACAATGCTATAAAGGAACAGACTCCACAAGCTACTCGGGAAAGTCGGCTGCTACAAACACGAACCACACGCCTAATCTCGATCTATCGACCGCAATATATCACGATCTACTCGACCTCTGCAGCTATCGCTTCGCAACTAGAAACAAGTACGGATGAGTCATAATGACCCAAAGACGATACTATAATATATATGCAACATATAATTATGTAACATAAACATAACCATGGTGTCATTTTATAAAGTGAAAAACTCCAGTGAGGAGGCGTCGTATCGTTTCGATACTCCACAAGATATCCATTTCTTCTTACTTACTAAACCATCCAAATGAACCAGGGTGTAATTCCCTGTTCAAACACAAATCAAACGAATTAGAAGGTAGTTCCCACAAAACATCATATGCAAGTATACATATCATTATATATACAAATCAAGCTATTCACATTATTACCACGTGTAAGGGTGCATATTTATATATATACACCTATATCAAGATGTATATCTCTATATATACATATCAAATCTCCCATATAATCATCATGCATAAGTGTGCATATCTATATATATATACACATCAAGTCTTTCATATATATATATATATATATATATATATATATATATATATCTCATATATAAGGATGTATACCTTTATATATACATATCAATTTTCTCATATATTAGTCATGTATAAGTGTGCATATGTATATACACATTTCAAGTCTTCCATATAACACCAACCAACACAAACATGGTCAATAAGATCTCATGTTCACTAACACTTTGTTATCACATAAGTGCCCATAGTAAGCCACATAAAGGATAGAGAAGATACCAAATCACTTTCGTCGTATTGCTCCTGCAATCACAACTGTTAATCATATCGCGCCGCTGATACCCGTGTTCGTATCAAAGTACCGAGCTCTCTTCTCGGTCCGAGCTCTCTACTGAAAATAGCACTAGCCAATGTGCTCAATTGGTTACGACAAAGGGGCTACTTCCCCACCGTAGCTAGCAAAGGAGGGGTGTGTGAAAACCGAATCCGGTACGGTGATACATTGCAACCACGAATCCCATAATTCGTGAAGACAATGCATCGTCCCACCTTCAACATGAAAACTCAAGTAATGCCAGCTGGACTTATATGCAATGCACAAGTAGATGTTTACTTGCTAATTCTCAAGTAGATATAATGATCTACTAAACTCATACGATTATGCACATTGTTACAATAATCACAAAACCACAATAGGAGCTCATTTGAGTCTCTAAATCATAAGTGTCAAGTTGTTCACTCTATTCGATTCAAGTCCCAAAAGCTAGTAATCTAGTCAAATGGAATATAATTATCATAGGATCTCACCACGATCCTCGTAAGGTTCAATTGTTCCTTAACTCGACTCTGTTGAGTCTTTACTACAATTCCAACCAAATAGAGTTTGAACACTATATGTGTTCCAAGACTCTTTTCTATGTTCTTGTTTGAGGCATAGCAAGGTTCTCGTTCCATTTAGGAATCTTAGTTCAAAGTCCCAAGTCAATTATATAAGGGAAGCCTAAGTTGATTATTGTGAAATCAAGCTTAGTTCAATTTTGATTCATAATTCCACTTAATAGTAGAATCCAAGTTCACCACAATTCATTAATCAGAGAACGATCAGCACGAAGGCAAATACATTCAATATGCTCATAAGTCATATCATAGAAACACGTAGAAGAATCAATTCTTGACAATGTAGGAAATCATGCATTTAGTCATAATATAAAATATACACAGTATTCCATATTCACTTATGAAATTCAGCAGAGTCACAATTTAACCATCAGTCCATTATGTACTATCCAAGACTACTCCGTTAGTCTAGGATCATGAAGTCATTTACTAAACTCTTCCTAGAGTAGTAACTCATTCAATAACGCAAAAGTCGATAGTAGTCAAAGACTTAAGCAACACTAGAGCGGTAATAACCCGTAAGGTCAAACCATACCGGTGAGTCTTAAATAACAACATGGTTATCCTAGCGACTTATACAAGTAGACTCCATGTATAGAGTACTAAAGATAGTCCCAATCCAAATCCTCTCAATTATGCATTTCTCACACAATCATTAAACCGCATAAGAACTCATTGAGTCTTCACACAATAAGCACACATATAAATCATAAGAACATGCAGTCAATTAAGCACACATCCCAAAGTCAAACACGCATTTCAATTCATACAAAGTACGTAAACTAATACATTACGTACTACAAACGTCGTAGGGATCGAATGTGGAGTCGGTATTGTTCAATAACTCCCTAATATCAACTCCAGTGAGTCATTTCTAAAAGTCAACCAAGTGGAGCATAGATACTAAATGCATCCCATTGCTCAATTCTATGTTCTCCGTTCATTTAGAACTTAATAACTAAGCCGCTCATGACCTTAAACTAGCCATAAACACATTCCCGAATTTCAAACCCTAGAATCGGTGATTTTGTTAAACCTACAATTGAAACATATTCTTTCACAAGAGTTGATCCTAGGCTCATATAGAACAACATTCATGCTTTGCACAAAGTCAAAATCACAACTTCATAAAGAAATCATAAAATCCTACACACATTTCATAGATTGAATTGGAGGATTCTACTTCACAAAAAGTGTTCCTAAGCATCATTAGAACAACTATAATGAAGGGGACATGTCATAATATTTAACATGAAAATTTTGGGAATTTTCAACTCACCTTAAGCCTATGAATAATGGATGGAAGGAAGATTAAATGAAGGATTGTTGTAGAGGAGGGCAAGGCCTTCGATTCGGCGGTCTCGGATAGCCAATCGGGTCACCGGAACTCCGGCAAATGGTCTCACAAGGTAGGATTCTTCCTAAGGACGAAAATGGAGACTTACTCTCTGTAAATCTGAAGCTTAGTGATCACAAATGGCTGCCAAGGCTGAAAAATGGTTTATATATTTTCCAAGAAAACCATAATCCAAGTAATGGAGGTTATATGGCTTCCTATTGGCCAAGGGATGCAAGCCCTTGATAAGGACTCATCCAAGGGTTTAGAGAGGTTGGACTAAGGTCAACAAGGGAGGCTCAAGTCACTAAAGACGTCCAAGGGCCAAGGGCTTTGTGGTCATAAGCCAAAACTTGTCAAAAATCCCGTAAGTGTGAATTCAGGGACCAATTTCCAGATTGTTGTTACTGTATAGTCGATCTTGTAAAATTGACCATAAATCGGTCACAACTCCAAATGAGGTGATTTTTGATCTTTCTAAAAGTAGACGCATTAAACTATATTTTAAAATTTTAAATTACTCAATTTCAACTTATATTCATCAAAATAAAGTTACAACAAAATCAAGTACCGAAGCTGATTTCCTGAAAATAGAATACTGGCACAGCCGTAAGTCAAGACCTAAATGAGGTACTTAGACACCTTGTAAAATTACCAAATTTTACAGGGAGTATCCTAACATAATAAGGTAAAACATACTAAATATTTAGAAAATTCTATTTAGTAGATTGGTACCAGAATTTTCCCGAAGTTCGCCCAAAAAGAGGACTGAATCTGTGAAGTAATATGTTGGTCATCTTATTTCCAAATGCAACAAATCTATGAACATTGATTGTGCAAGCATGAGAAATACTAGTACACGTGGTATAGAACTTAAATGAACTTCTCGCAAGTTGAAAGCACAAACAATAGAAGCAACGAAGGCAAACATGAGAAACCCTAAGACTCAAACGATGCAACTAAGCTTCCAAACTTTAAACCAAGCATACTATGATCAAGATGAACATTATAAATGTCATATGCAAGGTACTAAGACTCCAATGAGACCTAGTAAAGTGCTAACATACTAAGACGAACACTCAACGCATTAACAACAAAGCATGCAACGCATGGAAGGCAATCACTCTACTATGATCATAACCAACTTAATGCAAGCATGAAATGAATGAAACGAAGTCTCTACCATGTTAAGACATACAATAAACATGCTATAATGATGTTATACATGTAAAGGGGTTTGGGTTCTCACACTACGCCAGAAAACTCTCAACCGAGTCAAGTAACGAACAAATTTCGGATATACGACTTGTAACTTTAACTAGTTAAAGTCTATGGAACATATGGAATTAAGGTATTGTCTTCTAGATAGCCTACCTACACAAATCAAGGTTCTTTCCTCAAGTTTAGTTAGTGAGGTCACGGTTAAACGGCAAGCAAAAACGAGAAAGTCAAATACACGAAGGTTCGGGGTCTTACAGTAAAGAACGATTTTTTAAAAGAAAACTAGATGAAGCTGAAACGGAGTAAAGACTGGTAGATCTACAGCTTCAGGAAGTTTGGTGAAGTGTTAGTTCTTGTCCTTTTGATCTCTTGAATGCTTGAGAGTTGAAGATGAAGCTTGAATGTTTAATGCGCAAGAGTTATGTTTTCAGATCTTCAAGACTTGAATAAATACTAGAGAGATCTTTTGGACCGTTGTTGGACAGGAGACTCGTGTCCAACGTTCTATTGCATTAAATGCAATTCGACGCTTTGGGGGACGTATGTGGCACAATCATCAGAGATGCAGTGTTTGCAGAGAAGACATTCCCGAATAGAGTAAGGCTTCAGGTTGCAGGCGTTGCAGCTATGAAAGTCTTCTTAGCCAAAAGAGGTAATGTCTTCAGACTTCATGTTTCAGGAGACAGACTGGACAGTTGTCTGTATGTATATAGTTGACTTCTTTGGAGTGAAATCCGATGAAGATATTTCGTCTAGATATTTCAAAAATATCCGATGAAGATATTTCGTCTAGATATTTAAAAAATATCTAAATAAGATGTTAGGTGACATATTTCCATGTTTTGGCTAGTCTTGATTTTTCACGCTTGAACAGACTTCCAAGTCTACTGTTCTTCCAAGCCTGCTGATCCACGCCTAACTAACACTAAACACTAAACAACCTTGATTCTATGACAGTTGCCACACTAATCGGTATGCAGACCTATTAGTCACTGTACAATAGAATTAGAAGATGACTTCAACCAAATCTAGAACCAATGAGGGTCAACAGGTTCCAAAAGGTTACTAATCCTCAGGACCCATAAGAAAATAAAGGGGACCTTGTTTTCTTTGACATTTTTCAGGTCTGCTTCATGGCTATAGACTCAGAAGATAAAGACATCTGGTACCTTGATAGTGGCTGTTCTAGACACATGACAGGAAATAGAAGTCTACTCACAGATATAGCTAAAGCAAAAGGTCCCACAGTGATTTTTGGCGACAATGCTAGAGGAAAAACAATTGGGTATGGCTCAATCACTAGAGGAAGTTTCTTCATCAACAAAGTATCTCTAGTAAACGACTTAAAGCATAATCTTCTGAGCATATCCCAATTCTGCGACAAAGGACTCATTTGCCAATTCTCCTCCAACCAATGTCTCATCAAGGATCGTGAATCAAGCTCAACTCTACTGACCGGCAATAGACAAGGAAACGTCTACATCGTAGACTTAAATCTTCTAGGGAGATTCTCCAGCCTTTGCCTAGTTGCTGACAATGTTCATGATAACAGTTGGCTATGGCACAAGCATTTCAGTCACCTCAACTTCAAGTACCTCTCCAAGCTCTCCAAAGATGGGCTTGTCAAAGGTCTACCTACGGTGTATGCCGATCATGACAGAAGTTCAAAAGTTTGAGTTGTTAATTTTTCGATTTCATCGATGGAGAAACATGCATTCATGTCAATAGGTCTATTCATAGCATCAAAAACAGAGATTTCTACAATTTCACCTAGGACTGACATTGTAAGTTTACCGTTCTTAACATTTATCATTGTATTGGCCGTGGCCATAAAAGGTTTGCCTAACAAGATAGGGACTTCATTATTCATGCAAATTTTCCTTTCCATCTCTAGAACCACAAAATCAACCGGAATGATTAGTTTATCAACCTGAACTAGGATATCCTCAACTATACCCAAGGGATGTTTAACTGAACGATCAGCTAATTGTAAAGACATATTAGTGGGTTTTAGTTCTCCTAACCCCAATTGTTTATAGACCGCAAAAGGCATCAAGTTAATACTTGCTCCTAGATCTAGCATGACTTTCACTTTTTTAGAGCTACCCAATGAGACTTGGATATTAAAGCTATCATGATCTTTCAACTTAGGGGGAAGTTCGGGTTGTAAAACAACACTTACGTTTTCAGAAACAATAATTTTTTCATTGTTTTCGAAGATTGTGTTAGCATAATCATTCGAGTGAAGATCTTTGAAAAACTTAGCATAGGCTGGAATATTTTTAATAACATTAAGCAAAGGAAGGTTAACATTCACTTTGGATAACATATTATAAATTTCCGAAAATTGTTTATCCATTCTGTTTTTCATAAGTCTTCCAGGGAACGGGATTGGAGGAACATATGGTGGTGGTGCCACATAAGGTTCCTCTTCTTCTTGTTCTTTTTCTTGTTCTACCTCTTTTTGACTTTCTTTGTTTTGCATTTCTTTTTCTACTTGTTCATTAGTTGTTTGATTATTCTCATTATTATCCTTTTCAACTTGTTTTTCAGAATTATCTACTTTATCAAGCACATCAGAAGATTGAACAGGATCACTTACCTCTTCTCCAATTACTCTACCGCTTCGCAGAGTAGTGATAGATTTTACTTGTTCAGTTTGACTAGGGAACTTCCCTTCTTCTCTTTTCTCGATATCAACTTTTGCAAATTTATTCTTTAAATTTTCTACTTCTTCTAACAAATATTTTATAAGGACAACTTGACCTTTGCTTGCTCCATCTGATTTTGGAACTTCCTCAATTCGCAATTGTCATCGATTTGGAAATTGTTGAGGTTGTGGTGGTTGAGGTTGTAGCGGTTTATTTCCTCCCCAAGAAAAATTAGGATGATTCCTCCAACCAGGATTATATGTGTTTGAGTAGGGATCATTCCTTGGTCTTTGAGGATACATGTTCATGGCATTAGTCTGTTCAGAATACATAGCACTAGATGGACAAAAATTAGTAGCATGAGAATATAATCCACACATAGCACATGCTTCTTGAATTGGCCAATTTTCATATTGAGCTTGTGTATTCATCTCTGGTTTTTCTTGAACTTGGTATAAACTTCTACTTTTACCTCTTGCACTTTTTTGTTGAGAATTTATACTTAGCATCTCAAATAATTCCTCTAATGCAACTGGTGTCATTCTATTAATAGAACCACCGGCTGCACTATCAACCATATTTTGTAAAGCAGGTGAAAGAGCATGATAAAATTGAAGTACTAGGACATCTTGAGACAAATTATGATGGGGGCACATAATAAGCATATTTTCAAATCTATCCCAAGTTCATGGAATGTTTCACCTGGTTCATTTTGAAAGGACATGATTTGTTTTCTATATTCTGTAAGCGATGCATGCTTATAATATTTACTCATAAACAAATCATAAAGTTGAGCCCAAGTATAAACACTACTAGGTGTTAGGTTCATAAACCATCTCTTTGCCAAATCTTTTAATGCACTTGGAAAGTATTTCATTTTTACTTGGTCTTCAGTCAACCCTCCTAACGGAAAAGTACTCATCATATACTCATAATCTCTAAGGAAACTTACAGATCTTCGGTTGGCATTCCATGAAAAGAAGGTATTGCATTAAAATAATGTCCTTTTAATTCGAAATTCCTTACTGCTTCCGGTAAGACTAGACATGATGTGACTACATTCAGTGTGGGTCTACTGAATCATTAATAGTTCTTTGATTTACGACTACTTCCATATTTCTTCTAGCAGGTTCTTCTTCTCTTTGATTCGCATTAACCAGGCGAACCGGATTTTCAGGATTTTGATTAATATTGTCTATTGGAGAATCAACCAGAGGATCCTCTTGATTCAATTGTTCTTGATTATCAGGCTGGGTAGCTAGATTTTCAAGATCTTCTTGATTCTTTCTAATATTATTTATATCTTGATTTAGTTCTACCAGTTTAGGATTCAAAGATCTACGACCGTGCATAAAATAAATAAAGCAATTAAAAACAACTAACTATTAAAATAATTAAAATCTTTTTGT
This sequence comes from Codonopsis lanceolata, assembly GCA_013146195.2. Taxonomy (NCBI): domain Eukaryota; kingdom Viridiplantae; phylum Streptophyta; class Magnoliopsida; order Asterales; family Campanulaceae; genus Codonopsis; species Codonopsis lanceolata. Next base: position 7,570 of record JABEVN020001741.1, on the reverse strand, counting down.
ATTTTTATTTTTTTATAAAAACTGAAATTAAAAATTACGCTACCAACAAACTAACTATGCAAACTAGCTTGTCCCCGGCAACGGCGCCAAAAACTTGATCGATGTCTTATTTTAATTATTTTCCTTGCAAGTGGAAAGGACTATTGAAGAATAGTTTTGGGAAGCAAGGGTCGAACCACAAGAAAATCACATATAGCACGATTATCGGTAGCAAATTATTAAACTAATGGGGTTTTTATATTGATTTTTATTTTAAACTAATTATTATTCTAGTGTTTAACTAATCAGCAGCAATCACAATTTATGAAGATTTTATGGTGGAGGGAAATCTAGGATTAGGATTTCACTTGTATCTCCTATATGGCTTATTTTAATAAAATATCATTCAATTACTTGAGTTCGTTCACAAAATATAGATATAGCCTGTTGAATTACCGTTCAGTCTCCATCTTCAAATAATTCATCCATTCTATATACTAGGCACACGAACATATGATCTAACTGTCACTTAGGTCATATATGGAACTTGACCCTAACTTATCACTCTCGTGTATCGATAGGTCCAATTTATTGCGATGGTGAGCCAGTGTACGACATATGCACATTGATCATGCAGTTATTCACACCTCTAGGCCTTTATTATTCACGATTACATTCATTTGTTCAAAGTGAAATAATAGAGGGATTGATAAACACCACAATCAACAAGAATTGAATGAATAAAAATATAATTAAAGTATAGATTCGATACAAGTTACCTCCCAACTCCTAGATTAATGGGTGATTAGTTCATCCTTGAAGATGAACAACACATGGAGATGATAGAATACATGAATCGATCTTCAATTCTTGTAATTACAACAACTAATTATGTTATACACACTAAATCCTATTCTTTTTTTTTTTTTTTTTTTTTAAGAAAACAGGGGCGGCACCCTGCTAGATTTTATTAAAATAAAGAAAATTACAAACTTGAGGGGGACAACCACTTTGCCCTTATAAATGGGAGGACGAGGAGCCTAACCTCTAAAAGGAAATACAACCCAAAGAATTAAGAAACTCTAACATAGGGTATTACAAGCATCAAGCAAAATAAGCCCTATAGGATCTAGGGATATCGATAAATCAAAGAAATCTATATCGTAGAAAGTGTGTCACAGCATAATTGGCGAGACTATCAGCAACTTTATTAGCTTCTCTAAAGCAATGAGAGAAAATAAACTGACGATCCTCTTTCATCCGAAGAATGTCACGAATGATGTAAGAATGAATCCAAGGCAATTTATGGCTCCCCGATAAGCAGTCGAAAAGAGTCTTCGAATCTGTTTCAATAAGAGCACCATAGAAATCATGATCATAGAGCCATTTAACTCAATATAAAGAGCTCGAATTTCAAAGAACCATATTCGAAAAAAAAAGAAAAACGAGAGAAAGCAAAAATGCAATGCCCCTCGAATCTCGAATTATGCCTCCTCCACTAAGACCCGGATTTCTGCTGGCCCCATCGAGTTAAGTTTGACAATCCCGGGGGGGTGTAACCAAGAGACTTGATCGATAGAAACCTTCTTCCGGCCATAAGAAATAAAAGAAGGAGATAATCGTATATATGATAATTGGCAGCCTCAAGAAGTTAGACAAATCACTCATGATAGAATTTATAATCACAAAGACAGGAGCTCGCTGGTTATCAAAGACTGCATTATTTCTGAATTTCCAAAGATGCCAGAAGATAACGGAAGGCAGTAAAGTGAAGAGAACCTTTTTACTATGAAGCCACCCAGCATAGCAACGTTCCTGTATAGTGGAAGACCTGATAGGAACCCGAAACAGATTATGGAAGTGCAGCCAAATCGCTGAAGCAGTAGAACTTGAGAGGAAAATATGTTCAAAAGTCTCTAAGTTACCTTGCTCACAACAGCTACACTTAGAAGCCCAAGAAAAACCTTTCCTCCAAAGGCCCTCATCAATTGGAAGATTCAAATAAAATAATCGCCATATGAAAATACTAACATGCTTAGGCACTGCTTTATTCCATATAAAAGCTGAAGATAAAGAAATGGGGCATGGAGATCGAACCAAAGAGAGAGCCGAAGACAAAGAAAATTGGCCAGATCCTATTCTACAGCTATAAAAAACTACTTTTTGGTCATCCTAAAGCCTTGGCTACTGGCCTCTATTTATATCATGGAGTTGTAGAGGGATTAGGTCTTCAGCTTGGAGTGAAAAGCCAAAAATTCGCGTTCTGACTACCTTGCGGCCGCAAGGTAAGAGGCACCTTGCGTCCACAAGGTCCTTCATACTCCGGGGCTTGAAACTCTGACACACTGCCTACCTTGCGGAGGCAAGGTATGATGCACCTTGCGGCCGCAAGGTGTCCAACCTTGTCTTCTGCCGTTTCTTCTTCAATTTACACTTTGACCCCTTCTTGGAATATTCACCAAAAATCCTTAAAATTCGTATAATTTCACCCTAAAACCCTTAAACTCATGAAATCACTGAAAAACATATATCAGTAGCCAAAAACTTCGTGAAATCGCTCAATTTAAGTCATAAAAGTATATGAAATCGACGTATAAAATACATCGATCAGTCTTCTATTCAAAGGCGAGGCACACGAAATGTTCACTACCCAACAACTGAATCTCACAAGTGCTGTCTTCCTACATACTCAGCTGAACTACGGTGCTATAATATACAAAGAGCTGAAACAGTATGTTGAGAAAGTAAAGGACAACCCCAGCCTCAAACGACCTTTTGTTAGGCTAATCAACGTCCTTCTACGAGCCACCACAGAAATCAACTCTTCCATTAAGGAAGATGAACTTATTTCGGTGACCAAGGACAAGCAGCTAACGGCCACGTTCTTCAACAAATATGCTGAATATGAGAACAAGCAATGGCAGCAACGAGGACTTCCCAATGTCTCTCTTGAAAAGGTTGCCAAGCCAACGCCAATGGTCACCACGCACTTCAACATGGAAGCATATGATGCTGTTAGTAAGAGCCATCGAAGAGCAGCTGAAAAATTCAAAACCCAAGTTGCTCAAGACATTTACCAGGTCACAAAATATTTGGTTGATGAGTCTGAGCTTTTACTAAAGAAAAAAATAGCTGCCAAGGCCAAGAAGGCAAGGGCGGAAGCAGAAGAGGCTGAAAAAGAACAAGCCAAGTGGATAAGGCAAGAGCTGAAGGTCGGCACACGTGCCAAGTCTACAGGTAGCTCCTCTGTAGCTGTCGGTGCGTCTTCATCTCTTCCACCTTCTATCCTAGAACAACCAACCTCCACTACCCAGTCTCCTTCACAACCCAAACGAAAACCCTCTTCTAACCAATCCTCACCTTCACCAAAACCTAAACATAGGAGACTACGTGCAAAGTCGCACCTAAAGCCGCCCACCGCCAGGCACTCCAGCCTGCCCGATGACACAGCTGAACCTTAAATTCAGTTGCTAAGGTGGAAAAAGAACTCTACTGTCAACCAACCCTCTACCACTACCCATCTCATCCCTACTGAGTCATCTACTCAGAGGACCTCACCCCATCCGAAGGAGTCTATCCCTCAGGAGGAGCCACCCAAACAAGAAGAGTCACCCTTCAACTATTCACCAAACCCACCTACACCTACCACACACTCTCGTAACCCAACCATCCACTCTACACCATCCAATCAAAACCAAACCACACCCATTAAACCCTTAGATTCTGCTGCCTCAAAGTTTCTCTTTGAAATTTCCTCGGTAGCAGAACTTTTTCCCCAACCTTCATCCTAACCTACCCCACTTAAACCAAAATCCCTTTTCTACTCTGCCCCCTCTTTCTGGTTCTCTACCTACCCCCTACCAGAACCTACAATGCTCAGTGACAACTCCGACACTGACATTGAACTTGACCCCCCTCCAACCCCTCCTCCCTCCCCAATCACCGTTTCCTCCTCAATCCATACCTTCCACTCCCGAGACTCAACCTCTACTGGCTTTGCCACTCCACCTCTTCAAACATCCCTTCTGACCCACAGTTTTAGCGTAGGATTTAGATTGTATTACGTAGTTTATTTGTTGTAATTACAGTTTTGAAGATCGATCCATGTATTCCTTCATCTCGTTGTGCAGTTCATCTTCAAGGATGAACCAAACATCCATTAATTTAGGAGTTGGGAGGTAACTTGTATCGAATCTATGGCTTAATATATTTGTATTCATTCAATTCTTGTTGATCATGGTGTTTATCAACCCCTTTATTATCTCGCTTTGAACAAATTAATGTAATTGCAAGTAATAAAGGCCTAGAGGTGCGGATAACTTCATGACCAAAATGCATATGTCGTACACTAGCTCACCATCATGATAAATTGAACCTATCGATGCACGAGAGTGATAAGTTAGGGTCAGGTTGCATATATGACCTAAGTGACAGTTAGGATCCATATGTTCTTGTGCCTAGGATATAGAATGGACGAATTATTTGGAGACGGAGACTGAACGGTAATTCGACAAGCTATATCTATCTTTTGTGAACGAACCCAAGATATTGAATGATACTTTATCTAAATAAGCTATAGAGGAGACACAAGTGAAACCATAATCCTAGATTTCCCTCCTCGATAAGATCTTTACAATCTGTGATTATTGCTTAGTTAACTAAATTTACTGTTTTAGTATAATAATTAGTTTAAATAAAATCAATACAAACCCCCCTTAGTTTAAAATTTCTACTTATATTCTTACTATTTGTAATCTTCTTGTCTCTGTGGTTCGACCCTCGCTTCCCAAGCTATTCTACAATAGTCTTGTCCACTTGCAAGGAATAATTAAAATAAGACATGATCAGGACCTCAATTTCAATGGGAAGTACTGCTTCTATGCCATAGGCTAAAGAATTCAGCGTAGCCCCAGTAGGTGTGCAAACTGACGTGCGATAGCCCATAGTGATAATTGCAATTTTTCAGGTCAATCTTTTCCTGTCTCGGCCATCTTTCACATAATTTATTTTAATGTTTTGTTGACTGCTTCGACTGCACAATTGGCCTGTGGTCGATATGGGGAGGACTTATGTCTTTGCACATTGAATTCATCGAGCAGTCGATTTACTTCTCCCTCGAAGTATGCGCCATTATCGGAGATTATTTCAAAAGGCACTCCGTATCGATATATGATATTTGTTTTGATAAATTCAGATACTTTTTTTCCATTCAACACTTTGTAGGAGGTAGCTTCTACCCATTTTCTGAAGTAGTTGACAACTACTAAGACATACTCATGGCCATTTGATCTTTTTGGGTGTACATGACCTATGACTTCAATTCCCCATGTTGAGAAGGACAGGAGCTGTGGATTTGTATAGTATATACGGGGGAATGTGTTGTAGATGAGCAAAGCGTTGGCATTTGTCATAGTGATGCACCCACCAAATACAATCAGTTTCTAGCGTACTCCAATAATACCCTTGTCGAATTGCCTTCTTTGAAAGCATATGCCTATTCGTATATGGCCCACAAGTACCACCATGTAATTGGTCCATGACTCGTTCTACTTTGGCATGATTTATGCATAACAAATTCAGCCCCTGGTAATGTCTTTTATATAGACTACCTTCGCTGATCACAAATTGTGATGCCCATCTTCGTATGGAGACCTGTAAAACCCTAATTTATGTTGTTGCTTGTGTTATGCATGAACTCATACTCTTATAATCATCATAAACATGTTCATTTAGCTCCCGTATATGTTTAGAGTCAATAGCATGATCGTTGACGTCGTTTGAGATGCATGTATGCACTTTTCCTTCACGAGATGCTTTGAATCTCGGGTTTAAGATTTATGTTGTAACTTCTTGGATAATTGTTAAAGGGCATTTAAAACATCATTAACATGCCTTGATGTTTGTTAGATGCTAGTTGCATCGACGGTTTGGTTGCTAGTTGGATTCTAGCGAAAACCCTTTTCGCCACTTTTTCATCGCCGTCGCGACTCTCGCCTCGAGTTCTTGGCCCTATTTTGATGAGGTTTGAGACTTGAATCCTTTGGTTATAGATTAGAGGATATTAAGGTTGAATTGTAGACCAATTTTGGTTTGAAGGACTCGAGAACGCACGCGGAGAGGCCGATCGAGCAAGAAAGCGTAAAAACCCTAATTGTCGAAATCACATGATGCGGTCGCATCATGTATGCCCATGCGACCGCAAGGGGTCCCCGCTACCGCCACGGATTTTATCCCTTTATCCATTCTCGTCCGAAATTTGGCCACTTAAACCTAATCTAAACACATCCTAAACTAACCTAATTAGCCTAACACTAATCCTAAACATCTATTAGGATATTAGGGGGTAATTAGTGACTTAATTAGAAGATCTAATCCCCCATATAAAACCCCACCCACCGCTTCTCTTCACCGCCCGACCAAAAACAGATTGCAGCTCTCTTTGCTTTTCTTCAAGCATTCAAGGGACCTGGGAGGAGCTTGAGTGAAGGTAATTCTAGGGTTTCAAAGGGGCCAAGCTTGGTGTTCATCATCAAGGTCTTCTTCTTCCCCAAATCTACCAACAAGTTTGAAGAGGAGTTGAAGAGAAGACACCCTCTTCCCCAATCCGAAATTCTGATTTTTAGGGCTGAGATTGTAGTAAGTTCTACCTTCCTTCCTCTTCTTTTTAGGCTCCATTGACCCTAGGGAATCAACCATGTGTGCTATGTGGGTCAATGGAAGCCATTGTTAGGGCTTCTAGAAAGGCATGAACCCTAGGATTGCAAGATTTTGTTAGAGCTTGATTGGCCTATGTGAGACCATGTCTATATGAAATTGATGTTCTAAATTGTCTAATGAACTTGGCTATGTGAATTATCCATGAGCATTTCACTTGATTTGGTAGAGATGCTTGAGGGTGTTTTGCCCAATTATGTATTGGCTTGTTAAACATGGTGGTAAGCTTGATTATCATGTTATTCATGTTTAATGTAGCATATTAAACCTTGTTATGTAATTTATTCATGTATGTTGAGCATGAGTTGGTGGAGATACTTGGAAGGGAATTTTACCCAAATGTTGATTTATCTTAATGAGTATGATGTTAAGCTTGAATAATGTGTTATATATGTATAGTAGAGTGTATTAATACATGTTACATAATTTATTCAAGTTTTGGAAGGCATGATTGGTAAAGTGATTTAAATGAGTTTATGCACAAATTTACCAATTTGTTCTATGATGCATTGTTAAGAGTTTTGTTGGGTTTATGTGAGTCCATTGAACTTGGGAACATGATTATTGGCGATAGTTATGGACATAGGGGGATATTGAAGCCCATGCTTCTATACCCTTATTTTCGAAAACTTAGATTGAACTCAACGGAGTTAACCTTTGGTTAGTTTGAATCCTAGAACTATAATTTTAAGTCCTACGGAATTTTGGTAGAATTCATGGAGGTCGAGCCTCCAAGAAGTTTTGAAGTGTGCTAGCACACTTGATTATGAGAGCTTATATGATTCTGCTATGATGTTTATGCTAGTTGTGTGAATTAATTGCATGACTAGTTTGATGGTAGAGTGTTTACCTACTTGTTTTGAGCATATGAGTATAT
>JABEVN020001740.1:0-23778 GCA_013146195.2 Codonopsis lanceolata | reverse complement strand
AATGTTCTTGAAGCCCTTGATGAGAGTCAAGATGACTCGACTTTGGAATTGATTGGGGAGAATATTTCGGTATTTCTTTCCCCCGTGTCTTGAGGCACACAGGTGGTCGGGATTTGTGAATTAATTGGGCCGAATTCTTTTAAGAGAGGTGAGGATGTAAGACCAGAACAACCGTGTAATTGACCTTGCCTTGGCGTTAATCGTTCAGGCCTCGCTTACTTGACTTGAGGTAAGAACCTTGATTATCTGAGGAGGGACGTATAGGAGCCAATATATTAGTTCCATATGTTCCATAGACCTTAACTAGTTAAAGTCACAGTCGTACTTCGGCGATAGTCGAATGCGGCAGCGATTGAGGTTACTTCCGTTTGGGTTCGTGACTCGGTTTGGGTCCTAGACCTCTTTAAGATGGTTTGTTAACATGTTTAGATGCCTTAGACTTCACGTTGGAAGTATTCCTTAAGTCTATCGAAGATTTGGAAGTTTTGGAGATAGCGTTCGTCTCTATCAGCGTAGTCGGGGAATCGAGTTCGTGTCGCCTCTCTTTGGGATCTTGTTTCCCTAAGTTGTTATTCAACTTCCTAGAAGTATTTAAGCTTAGTCATTAACCCATAGACTTGCCTTAAAGTCTCCTTTCCTTGCTCGTTTGATTTCGAGCTTGTTAGTAAATCCGGGTTGCGCGATGTTGCACCGCTTCGGTTTAAGCTCAGGAGTTGTTTGGGAGTTGTTCGGGTGTGTTTTAGACTTGTTTTGAGTTGGGATAGACCTTGGGTTGGTTGCCCATAAGTTTGGGATCATTTAGATCAAGTTTAGACCAAGTTTTTGGAGGTTCGGGGGCGAGGCGCGTGGGATGGAGTGAGGCGCCGCCTCAGTGCGAGAACAACCTTGTGCGGAGCGAGAGGTGAGGCGGCCGCATGGATCATGGTGAGGCGCCGCCTCACCTGCAGAGCGACTACGGGACTTCTTTTCTGTTTTGATTTTTGGCGTGAAAGTCTATACTACCCCCATCATAAACCCTCCCCTTTGCCTTGTCCACAACCTGGAAGGATAGAATGGTCTTTCCTACCCCTTTATAAACCAATCTCTCCCTCTTCCTCTCTCATTTCTTCCATCAACCGTGAAAATTAAGAGAGAGAGAGAGGAGGAGCTCTCAAGGGAGATTAGGTCGATTCAGGAGTTAGGCCATCGGATGATCGGCCGTGACCGCCATCGCTGAAGCCCTCGTAGAGTAGAGTCTTTCCCTCGGTTTGTCTTCCACATCTAGAAGTTTGTGGCCCGATTGAGGTACGTTGCTTGAGCCCTAGTTTCTCTCTCTACTTGCATCTTGTTGATAGATTGTTAGAAACTCGTTCCTTGTGATTTATTGTTGTTATACATGTCAACATGATATGTTTCCATGGCTATTAATAGAATTTTGGTTAGGGTTGTAAACCAAATGGGTTATTGAGTATATTGGAATTATTAGGATTAAGATTGATTTTTTTTGTGGGGTTAGAAACCCGGATAAATCGTAAATCCCGAATTTATGCCTCGAACTAGAAAATTGGAACTTGTTAGATTGACCCAAATGAAGTCAATTTATTTATAGAAATTGTTATTCGAGCCTTAGGATAAAATCCTATATCTTCTCGTGCGCATTGAATCTCAATTGCGAAATTTAGAGAATTTCTCGGGTGAGACCAAATTGTTAATAAGATTGATTCTTGGCTTAGGACTCTAATCGAGTCTCTTGATTGTTGTTTGAGCGCGAAACTATCGCTAATCCTTGGGTGGTTTATGGGAGTGTCGAGAGTGCATAACTCGAATGACAGACGTGTTGAATGGGTTCAACTATGAACTAGAACCAAAAATGCTATTGGACTCTTAATGAAGTCCCAAGATTGGTAGGAATGTAATATATGACTTTACTTGGGAACCTTGTTATCATCCTGGGAAATTCCGGGATTTCTTCGTGACCATTCATCCTCAGGAAGGATATTCGAATCGTGTATCCTTAGTAACCTCCAGGATGAGCTTCTTGAGTTGTCGTAAAGATGACTGAATAGTCATCTGTGTGTAGTAATGGACCTATGAAATGACATAACATGGTTAATTGATGAACCTTGAGTGACCTGCAGTCTCCTGTACTCCCAGAAGTGCATACTTAATCTTTAGTTCTTAAAGGGAACCTCGAGAGGATTTTATAATGTTATATATATATATCTTACGATTCTATAGAACTGAACTCGATGAGACTGGTTTGTGAATGATGCATGAACTTATATATGCTTGAGATTTTTATCTTTAAGAACATTGTGTGTCTTATCGTCACAATTATCTTCCTATTGAGTATCAACGTCTTTGTGATAATGATTCTAGTAACAAATGGAATTTCGAACTTGAATTCGATCTAAACTTAGTTGGACAATAATCAACTTAGGGTTCCACCTTTTATACTTGACTTAGTAAATTTGAACTAAGGTTCTAAATGGAGCGAGAACTTAACCTAGTGAACAAGAACCTAGAAAGTGCAGGAACACATATAGTGTTCGGACTCTATTTGCTGGAATTATAGAAATGCCTCGGCGAAGTCGATACTAGTGAGTCCTTTAACAATACCGACTCACGATAACCCCTCCAATGCTTGAAATCGGTTAACTAGAATGCTAGTTTCGAGATTCTTAATTTAATACATGCTCATGCTTGATTTTACGTAAAGGAATAACATGCCCACGACTTGAATTAGATCGCTATTCTTTGCGTCCTCGCTTGATTTCCTAAATAAGTAAATATTACTTGTTTTCCCGATAAGTCGATCGGCATCGTGTCTGCATTGTCTTTGTCTTGTCTTACTGTCTTGTCTTGCCTTGTCTTGCCGTCTTGCCTTGCTGTCTTGCACTGTCTTGCTGTCTTGATTGTCTTACCTGTCTTGACTTGCACGTCTGCTGGCATACTGTCTTGTCTTGTCTGACTTGTCTACCCGGTTGACAATCCATTTACGATTACGAATCATGAGATTCGTGATAGTGATGAGTTGCCGAACCGAGCAGGCAAACCCCTCCATTCTTGATCACTTTGGAGAAGAGTACCTTGTGTAACCATTATGGGCGCTTGGAATAATACTATCATGGGTCGATGGACCATCTCGCACATGCACAACGGCATGTCACATTATCTTGCAGTATCTACATGGCGGTACCAGATTATATCCTATCCCCTTATATGTGGATTTCTTCTAGCATTTGTGAAAACAAGGTGCTATCCCGAATATGTAAACTAAATGCTTATATATACACTTGCTCTTGATCACTTGACTTTCGTGATAGGCCTATGAATTGTATGATACGTGTATACATGACATACATCGCTACTGATTACCTTCGATTGCATGCATATGTATATCATGGTAGATATGCATATCCTTACATGATAAACTTCCATGAATGAATTGCTTAGTACATAAACGAATTCACATACCCCACTTGATAAACCTATGAGGGACTTGGTATATGTATATTAGTAAATATGCATACTTCTATTTAATTAGTATATGAGAGGCTTGGAATGTCCTACGATAAGATATACGTCCATAATCATGATCGTTCTTATGCCTTGCTTCCTGACCTGTTTGATTGTTTGTGAACAGGGAATTCACCCTGATTCATCTTGGTAGTCTGGTAAAGGACCGGTTTTCATTCAGTACAACCCGACTTACGGGGTCTTAAAAAAACGATATCATTTCCTCTTATGGCAATATTTAATTTATGTCTTAATGTTTTAGTAGTAACGTACTGGGTCATTATGACTCACCCCGTACTTTGTTTTCTAGTTGCAGTTCGGAAGCCGTGTTGAGGACGTATAGTACGTGACTGTAGCAGACCCCAGTTGATCGATGCTCGAGCTTAGTGCGCGTGTCCGTGATTGTAATAGTCTATTTCGAGTAGTAACTTGTGTACTCCTATCTCGCTAGCATCCTTGACTTGTATATCATATTTACTAATCTTGTGAGCTCGTTGTATTGTAAAGTTAATTAGACTTTACAGTTGGGTAGAATAATTGGGTTTTGATTTGGTTCTCCCTTGGGCCGACGTGTTGTGTCGTTGCCCATAGCTTGATTGTTATATTCTGTTGTCTCCCAGGCACGCAGTAGTCTTGGGCTTTTCTCTATCCTAGTTGTCTTTATTGTTGGTTAACCCCGGTATGCTTTAGCCGTGGGTATGTGTTATATCAGGTTGGTCCCTTGCCGTAACGCCGGCCGATGGTGCCGATGGTTTGCCCAGCGTCTGCAATGTTGCGGCACGCGAGTTTCGTTTTCTCCCCATCGTGAGATTTATGTCTCTCTTGGTATCTCCGGCCTTGGTTTCGAGCTTCATAGCTCGGGACTACCTTTCCTTGTCGCTTCCGCATCTTCGAAATTTTCTTATACGTATTTTAGTACGTATTCTTGTTCTTGTTTAATGCTTGTTAGCTCGACTGTCCGACTCGCACTATTATTTTATAAGTGCTTGTCCTCCTCTTGCCTTGACCTAGCGACTTGACGTTGGGATTCCGTTCCGGAATCCGGGTCGGGTCGCCACAATCCCAAAGCCTTAAACCCTAACTCTAGCCCTATCCCCAATCCCTAAGCCTAACCAAAAACCTTAAACCAAAAACAATTGTTTCACTTAAACCCTAACCCTTATCCCTAAACCTAATTCGAAACCTTAAACCCTAACCTCGAGTTTTTAACCTTAAACCTTAACCCTAAAACCTTAAACATTATACACTAACCCTAATCGCTAAACCATAAACCATAACTCTAATGCTAACCTTAATCGCTAAACCATAAACCATAACCCTATGAACGAGAAACAAAAAAAATTATTTATGAATGGAAGAAACATGAAATGACGGTGATAATCTCCATACAGATGAATCATACACTATTTTGAATCCAAAAATATTTTAAAAAATAAAAATAAAAATAAAAAAAATTTATTCATAAAACTGGTACCAGTTTTATAAACAAAAAATTTATTTATTTATTTTTATTTTTTATTATTTTTTTTGGATTCAAAATAGTTGATGCTTCATCCTTATGGTGATTATCATGTTCATTTCATATTTTTCCTTCAAAAATAATTTTTGTTTCTAAATTCATAAAGGATACCAGGCTTAGGGATTAGGGAGGATAAGACCATTTTCTAAGTTAAGGTTTGAGGTTAGGCTTAGGGATTAGGGTTAGCATTAGAGTTAGGGTTTAAGGTTTAGTGATTAGGGATAGTGCATAATGTTTAAGGTTTTAGGGTTAAGGTTTAAGGTTAGAGACTCAAGGTTAGGGTTTAAGGTTTCGAATTAGGTTTAGGGATAAGGGTTAGGGTTTAGGTGATACAATTGTTTTTGGTTTAAGGTTTATAGTTAGGCTTAGGACAGGGGGATAGGCTAAGAGTTAGGGTTTAAGGTTTAAGGTTTAAGGTTTAAGGTTTTAGGGTTTAAGCTTCGGCTTAGGGATTATGTTTAGGGTTTAGGGTTTAGGGTTTACGGTAAAGGGTTTATGGTTTTAAGGTTTAAGGTTTAAGGGTTAAGGTTTGGCTTAGGGATTTAGGGTTTAAGGTTTTAGGATTTAGGGTTTAGGGTTTTATGGTTTAACGTTTGGCTTAGGGATTAGGGTTAGGGTTTATGGTTTAAGGCTTAGGGATTAGGGTTTAATGTTTACGGTTAGAATTTAGGCTTAAGGTAACGGGAACCTTAAATCTTAAATCCTAACCCTTTATATGCCCTAACCAAACCAAACCCTAAAAGGAATAAATAAATAAAAATGAATGAAAAACCCAAAAAACTTTCAAAGCCCGTAACAGTGCTTAAACAACAATTTTTGGGTTTAAAACGAAGTCATCACCGGTTACGCCCTAAACCCTAAACCAATTAAACCTAATCTCTAAAACCCTAAATCTTAAACCCTAAACCCTAAACCCTATCTCTAACTCTTATTCCCTAACCTTAAACCTTATACCTTAAACCTGAACCTTAATCCCAAAGCCTTAAACCCTAACTCTAGCCCTATCCCCAATCCCCTTAAGCCTAACCAAAAACCTTAAACCAAAAACAATTGTCTCACTTAAACCCTAACCTTTATCCCTAAACCTAATTCGAAACCTTAAACCCTAACCTCGAGTTTTTAACCTTAAACCTTAACCCTAAAACCTTAAACATTATACACTAACCCTAATCGCTAAACCATAAACCATAACTCTAATGCTAATTCTAATCGCTAAGCCTAACCTTTATCCCTATGAACGAGAAACAAAAAATATTATTTATGAATGGAAGGAACATGAAATGAAGACGATAATATCCATACAGATGAAGCATCAACTATTTTGAACCCAAAAAAAATATAAATAAATAAAAAAAATATTTTGTTCATAAAACTGGTACAAAACTGGTACCAGTTTTATGAACAAACAATTTTTTTATATATTTTTATTTTTTTAATATTTTTTTTTGTATTCAAAATAGTTGATGATTCATCCTTATGGTGATTATCATGTTCATTTCATGTTTTTTCCCTTCAAAAATATTACAGATGAAGCATACACTATTTTGTATCCAAAAATATTTTTTAAAAAAATAAAAATAAAAAAAATTTTATTCATAAAACTGGTACCAGTTTTATAAACAAAAAAATTATTTATTTATTTTTATTTTTTATTATTAATTTTGGATTCAAAATAGTTGATGCTTCATCCTTATGGTGATTATCATGTTCATTTCATATTTTTTCCCTTCAAAAATAATTTTTTTGTTTCTCGTTCATAGGGATTAAGGTTAGGCTTAGGGATTAGGGAGGATAAGACCATTTTCTAAGTTAAGGTTTAAGGTTAGGCTTAGGGATTAGGGTTAGCATTAGAGTTAGGGTTTAAGGTTTAGTGATTAGGGATAGTGCATAATGTTTAAGGTTTTAGGGTTAAGGTTTAAGGTTAGAGACTCAAGGTTAGGGTTTAAGGTTTCGAATTAGGTTTAGGGATAAGGGTTAGGGTTTAGGTGATACAATTGTTTTTGGTTTAAGGTTTATAGTTAGGCTTAGGGCATGGGGATAGGCTAAGAGTTAGGGTTTAAGGTTTAAGGTTTAAGGTTTTAGGGTTTAAGCTTCGGCTTAGGGATTAGGTTTAGGGTTTAGGGTAAAGGGTTTAAGGTTTTAAGGTTTAAGGGTTTAAGGTTTGGCTTAGGGTTTAGGGTTTAAGGTTTAAGGTTTATGGTTTTAGGATTTAGGGTTTAGGGTTTAGGGTTTTAGGGTTTTAGGGTTTAAGGTTTTAAGGTTTAACGTTTGGCTTAGGGATTAGGGTTAGGGTTTAAGGTTTAAGGCTTAGGGATTATGGTTTAATGTTTAAGGTTAGAGTTTAGGCTTAAGGTAACGGAAACCTTAAATTTTAAACCCTAACCCTTTATATGCCATAACCAAACCAAACCCTAAAAGGAAAAAATAAATAAAAATGAATGAAAAATCCAAAAACTTCCAAAGCCCGTAACAGTGCTTAAACAACATTTTTTGGGATTAAAACGAAGTCATCACCGGTTACACCCTAAACCCTAAACCCTTAAACCTAATCTCTAAAACCTTAAATCTTAAACCCTAAACCCTAAACCCTAAACCCTAAACCCCAACCCTAACTCTTATTCCCTAACCTTAAACCTGAACTTTAATCCCAAAGCCTTAAACCCTAACTCTAGCCCTATCCCCAATCCCTAAGCCTAACCAAAAACCTTAAACCAAAAACAATTGTCGCACTTAAACCCTAACCCTTATCCCTAAACCTAATTCAAAACCTTAAACCCTAACCTCGAGTTTCTAACCTTAAACCTTAACCCTAAAACCTTAAACATTATACACTAACCCTAATCGCTAAACCATAAACCATAACTCTAATGCTAACCTTAATCGCTAAACCATAAACCATAACCCTATGAACGAGAAACAAAAAAATTATTTATGAATGG
This sequence comes from Codonopsis lanceolata, assembly GCA_013146195.2. Classification (NCBI taxonomy): domain Eukaryota; kingdom Viridiplantae; phylum Streptophyta; class Magnoliopsida; order Asterales; family Campanulaceae; genus Codonopsis; species Codonopsis lanceolata. Next base: position 15,822 of record JABEVN020001740.1, on the reverse strand, counting down.
AAGAAACATGAAATGAAGACGATAATCTCCATACAAAGCATGTGACAACCCGACCCGGACTCCAATGCGGAATCCCAAGGTCGTGCCGCCAAGACAAGATAAAAGACGGACAAGCACCCGCTAAGCGTAGTGGTGCGAGTCAAGAGTTGAACCCACAAACTCTAAACAGGAATGTAAAGCCATAACGGCAAAACCAAATAACCAAAAACTAAAATCTGCGGAAGCGAATCATAAGTGGGACCAAAGCCTATAATTATAAACTAAGGAATACAAGGCTGAGAGACGACTATCTCTCGACAAAACTACGACTCGCGTGACGCAACATTGCGCACGGACAACAAACCATCGGCAACCTAAGGCCGACGAAGCAACAAGAACCCAACCTGATAAACAACAACTCAACGGCTATAACATGCCGGAGGAATAAATTAACTAAAAGAGTAAGAGATAAAATACCAACCACTAAACCAATGTCTCTCGACTAAAGTTGTCGGGGACAGAAATAGCAATAACATAATACTAGAATAAGCGAGCTAAAACCTTGCTCTGAAAGACAACGAATAACTTCTAATTAAAACAATACTCGACCTCAACAAGTCGGCTCCCAAAATAAAACAATAATAAGATACTAACATAACTACCCAAGTAAAGTTTACATAACTTCACGTCCGTATCTCACAAGATAACAAATACAATAATACTAATAACCCCAAGCTATCGCCTCCTAAGACCACATTATCGATCAAGCGCCGAAGCTTCAACACGTACTAACGAGCTTACTGCAAAAAACTAAGGAAAACAAACACACGAAATGAGTCATAATGACCCAGTAAGTTACTAAATGCAATGTATGACATAGCATGGCGTGGCATGGCATAATGCACAAGCATATATATACTCATGGCATCTAAATCGTATACCAACAATAAACCCCTCTGTGAGTGCATCGACTTTCATCGAGAATCATTCGAGTTAGCTAGCAAGCCAATGCGACAGTTATTGATACGGCAAAGGGGCTACTTCCCCATTGCGGCCAACAACGGAGGGTGTGTGAGGTCCCGTGCAGCGATCCAATAGCGAATATACGAATCTTACGATTCGTATAGGCGATGTATCGTCCTACCCCGACATAAAAACCAAATCCAAATAATGCCACTGGCTTTTATGAAATGCACAAGTAGATAATTACTCTCATGCTCAAACAAGAACCAAGACCGATCATAGCGGACATATCAAATCAAGTAGTACATAAAGTTCTACACACCAATTTAACAATGCACATATTGTACACACTTAACAAATCCAACCAACCTATCCGTTTAGTCCAAGAACCACCTATTGAGGTATTCATAACCCTCAAGTCACAACCCAATCAAACGTAGCATATAAGCTCAAGAAATCACAATGTGGGGTCTACTATAGCCCTCTACTCGGGATTAAACCAAAGACTATTATTTAGTCTAAAAACAATCATAAATCAAGACTTAGCATTTTAGCTTCACTTAATGGTACACCGGACTCAACCATAGTCCCAACCGTCATAAATTCGACTTCCTTAAAGCCAATCTCAAGGGTATCAAAACTAAGCCGTAGTCATAACCTCGCAAGTGCTTTCATGCACGCCGACCCAATTCCCTAAAAAGAGAACTCATTCAAATAATCATTTCTTAAAGTAATACGAGATCATAGGTTGATCTCTAATGCCCGTGCCCTAACGAGCACGCCCCTAAATAAATCCCCAATAAACCTCTATATCGTGGGTGTCAAAAATGGTACACAATTTAAGATGCTTGGGTGCTCACAATCAAAACTAACCAAACCCGAACATCGTAGGGTTTTAATCCTAAGGCTCACCATCATGATATTGAATCCTAAAACAACTCCATTGAGTCTTAAAATCACACATCATTGAATACATATTTCATAAATCCCCAAATTAACATATCATTCACATTTATAACAATTTTCCAAAAATCATTCGGACTAGATTCCCAAGAATTAAATCCATAGAACTCAACAAAATCTTATACCCAATTTACAAATCACATAATCTCAAATAAATGGTCATACTCCTATTATCTAGTGAGATCACACATCCAAATTCCCAAACTTATGCTTACTATCATAATAAACCCAAATAAAGGTAAACATGATTTCTAGCAAGATCATAATCCTAGAAACACAAGATGAAGAGTAACAATATACTTCAATAATCATAGAATTCATCCTACACATGCTCTTAACAAGTTCACATGTTCAAATCACAAATTAAAAATCACACAGAGCAAGTATGTGTACTCATTGACCTCAAATAGCATAGAGTTTGTTTTCCTTAGGATCAATGAGTACAAAACCAAAGAGAGAAGAGGTAACTTACAAGTGTTCAACACCAAAGAAAGCAAAGAAAGAAACCAATCGGTTGAAAACGATCCTCTCTTCGAGCTCTACACTTTGATGAAGGAGTCTTGAGCAAATGGAGAATGGATGAGGGAAGACCAAGGGGAAAGCTTCAAGAAGCCATGGAGAACTCTCAAGAACTCTCTCTCACGTTTTTGGAAATGCTCAAAGAAATGAGAAGTCAAATGGTCGAATTGTGGCTTAAAAGAGGTTAAATGTTGAGTGGGACAAGTGTCAAGACCTTGTGGTCTCTTTTCTAATCAGATTTGGTGGCTTAATGACTCACTAATGCACTCTTAATCCACTCTAAAAACAAGTTAGATATGTTAGGACACAAGTGAGGAGGGTTAGGAGGTTTAAGAAAGGTTTAGATAGGGGTTTTGGTGTACAAGTCGCTCAATATCAAAACAGGGAAAAAATCCCGTATGCATGTCAGATGTTGAGGCGGGCGCCTCAACTCTTCCCAGGCGGGCGCCTCATTTGCTGAGGCTGTCTCCGATTCTCGCTCATTTTGAAATTGCTCCGCAACTTGAGGCGGGCGCCACAGTGCCGGGCCTGGCCTCTCGAACCTTCAAAACTTGGTCTAAACATGTCCTAAATGGTCCCAAACTTATGGGCAACCATTCTAAGGTCTAAACCAACTCAAAACAAGTCAGAAACACACCGAAGAACTCCCGAAACAACTGAGCGAAACCGAAGGGGTGCAACAACGTGCAACCTGAACCATTTACGAATGAACTCGCAATCGAACGAGCAATGAAAGGAGACTTTTAAGGCAAGTCTAAGGGCTAATGAAGAAGCTTAAATACTTCTAGAAAGTTGAATAACAACTAGGGAAATAAGAATCCCAAAGGAGAGACGATTACGCGACTCGATTCCCGAACTACGCGATAGAGACGAACGCTATCTCCAAAGCTTCCAAAATCATCGATAGACTTAAGGAACACCTCCAACTTGAAGTCTAATGCATCTAAACATGTTAATAAACCATCTTAAAGAGGTCTAGGACCCAAACCGAGGTCACGAACACAAAACGCAAGTAAACCCTCAATCGCTGGCGATTCGACTATCGCCGAAGTCACGACTTGTGACTTTAGCAAGTCAACAACTATATGAAGTCTCTTAATAATGTTTTGGTCTTAATATGGTCTCTCAAACACATCTAGACCCTCTCGCAAACCAAGCATGCAAATAACAAAGGAAGAAGTGCAAGTATAGCACGCAAAACCGAGATAACGAAGGAGCGGGGTGTTACAAAGCATACTAACTATTTTGAATCCAATTTTTTTTAAAAAAAATATAAAAAATTAAAAAAATATTTTGTTCATAAAACCGGTACCAGTTTTATGAACAAAAAATTTATTTATTTATTTTTATTTATTTATTATTTTTTTGGATTCAGAATAGTTGATGCTTCATCCTTATGGTGATTATCATGTTCATTTCATATTTTTCCCTTCAAAAAATATTTTTTGTTTCTCGTTCATAGGGATTAAGGTTAGGCTTAGGGATTAGGAGGATAAGACCATTTTCTAAGTTAAGGTTTGAGGTTAGGCTTAGGGATTAGGGTTAGCATTAGAGTTAGGGTTTAAGGTTTAGTGATTAGATAGTGCATAATGTTTAAGGTTTTAGGGTTAAGGTTTAAGGTTAGAGACTCAAGGTTAGGGTTTAAGGTTTCGAATTAGGTTTAGGGATAAGGGTTAGGTTTAGGTGATACAATTGTTTTTGGTTTAAGGTTTATAGTTAGGCTTAGGGCATGGGGATAGGCTAAGAGTTAGGGTTTAAGGTTTAAGGTTTAATGTTTTAGGGTTTAAGCTTCGGCTTAAGGATTAGGTTTAGGGTTTAGGGTAAAGGGTTTAAGGTTTTAAGGTTTAAGGGTTTAAGGTTTGGCTTAGGTTTAGGTTTAAGGTTTAAGGTTTATGGTTTAGGATTTAGGGTTTAGGGTTTAGGGTTTTAGGGGTTTTAGGTTTAAGGTTTTAAGGTTTAACGTTTGGCTTAGGGATTAGGGTTGGGTTGGTTTAAGGTTTAAGGCTTAGGGATTGGTTTAATGTTTAAGGTTAGAGTTTAGCTTACTGCAGGTAGCTGAAACCTAAATTTTAAACCCTAACCCTTTATATGCCCTAACCAAACCAAACCCTAAAAGGAAAAAATAAATAAAAAATGAATGAAAAATCCAAAACTTCCAAAGCCCGTACTGTAATGTTGCTTAAACAACATTTTTGGGATTAAAACGAAAGTCATCACCTAGGCTACACCCTAAACCCTAAACCCTTAAACCTAATCTCTAAAACCTTAAATCTTAAACCCTAAACCCTAAACCCTAAACCCTAAACCCTAAACCCCAACCCTAACTCTTATTCCCTAACCTTAAACTCCGAACTTTAATCCCCAAGCCGTTAAACCCTAACTCTAGCCCTATCCCCAATCCCTAAGCCTAACCAAAACCTTAAACCAAAAACAATTGTGTCTCACTTAAACCCTAACCCTTATCCCAAACCTAATTCAAAACCTTAAACCCTAACCTCGAAGTTTCTAACCTTAAACCTTAACCCTAAAACCTTAAACATTATACACTAACCCTAATCGCTAAACCATAAACCATAACTCTAATGCTAACCTTAATTTCTAAACCATAAACCATAACCCTATGAACGAGAAACAAAAAAAATTATTTATGAATGGAAGAAACATGAAATGAAGGCGCTTATAATCTCCATATTAAAGCATGTGACAACCCGACCCGGGACTCAATGCGAATCCCAAGGTCGTGCCGCCAAGACAAGATAAAGAGCGGACAAGCACCGCTAAGCGTAGTGGTGCGAGTCAAAGTTGAACCACAAACTCTAAACAGGAATGTAAAGCCATAGCGGCAAAACCAAATAACCAAAAACTAAAATACGGAGGCGAATCATAAGTGGGACCAAAGCCTATAATTATAAACTAAGGAATACAAGAGTGAGAGGCGACTATCTCGACAAAACTACGACTCGCGTGGTGACATTGCTTGCGCGGACAACAAACCATCGGCAACCTAAGGCCGGCGAAGCAACAAGAACCAACGATAAACAACAACTCTACGGCTATAACATGCGGAGGAATAAATTAACTAAAAGAGTAAGAGATAAAATACTAACCACTAAACCAATGTCTCTCGACTAAAGTTGTCGGGGCGAAATAGCAATAACATAATACTAGAACAAGCGAGCTAAAACCTTGCTCGGAAAGACAACGAATAACTTCTAATTAAATACAACAGCTCGACCGACAAATTCGCTCCCAAAATAAAACAATAATAAGATACTAACATAACTACCCAAGTAAAGTTTACATAACTTCACGTCCGTATCTCACAAGATAACAAATACAATAATACTAATAACCCCAAGCTATCGCCCGGAAGACCACCTGTTATCGATCAAGCGCTCGAAGCTTCAACACGTACTAACGAGCTTACTGCAAAAAACTAAGGAAAACAAACACACGAAATGAGTCATAATGACCCAGTAAGTTACTAAATGCAATGTATGGCATAGCATGGCGTGGCATGGCATAATGCACAAGCATATATATACTCATGGCATCTAAATCGTATACCAACAATAAACCTGTATTAAGTCATCGAGTAACATAAACTTCATAAATCACATAGCACATTATCTTTCATATAAGTGCTCATAGTAAGCCACATAAGGGATAGAGAAAGTACCCAAATAGTTCCGTTGTGTTGCTCCTGCAATACACAATGTTACTGGTTCGTGCAACATCGATGCTCTATGAGTGCATCGACTTTCATCGAGAATCATTCGATTTAGCTAGCAAGCAAATGCGGCACTTATTGATACGGCAAAGGGGCCGGGCTACTTCCCCATTGCGGCCAACAACGGAGGGGTGTGTGAGGTCCCAGGTACGGCGATCCATAGCGAATACGAATCTTACGATTCGTATAGGCGATGTATCGTCCTACCCTGACATAAAAACCAAATCCAAATAATGCCAGCTGGGCTTTTATGAAATGCACAAGTAGATAATTACTCTCATGCTCAAACAAGAACCAAGACCGATCATAGCGGACATATCAAATCAAGTAGGACATAAAGTTCTACACACCAATTTAACAATGCACATATTGTACACTTAACAAATCCAACCAACCTATCCGTTTAGTCCAAGAACCACCTATTGAGGTATTCATAACCCTCAAGTCACAACCCAATCAAACGTAGCATATAAGCTCAAGAAATCACAATGTGGGGTCTACTATAGCCCTCTACTCGGGATTAAACCAAAGACTATTATTTAGTCTAAAAACAATCATAAATCAAGACTTAGCATTTTAGCTTCACTTAATGGTACACCGGACTCAACCATAGTCCCAACCGTCATAAATTCGACTTCCTTAAAGCCAATCTCAAGGGTATCAAAACTAAGCCGTAGTCATAACCTCGCAAGTGCTTTCATGTGCACGCAATTCTAAAAAGAGAACTCATTCAAATAATCATTTCTTAAAGTAATACGAGATCATAGGTTGATCTCTAATGCTCCGTGCCCTAACGAGCACGCCCTAAATAAATCCCCAATAAACCTCTATATCGTGGGTGTCAAAAATGGTACACAATTTAAGATGCTTGGGTGCTCACAATCAAAACTAACCAAACCCGAACATCGTAGGGTTTTAATCCTAAGGCTCACCATCATGATATTGAATCCTAAAACAACTCCATTGAGTCTTAAAATCACACATCATTGAATACATATTTCATAAATCCCCAAATTAACATATCATTCACATTTATAACAATTTTCCAAAAATCATTCGGACTAGATTCCCAAGATTTAAATCCATAGAACTCAACAAAATCTTATACCCAATTTACAAATCACATAATCTCAAATAAATGGTCATACTCCTATTATCTAGTGAGATCACACATCCAAATTCCCAAACTTATGCTTACTATCATAATAAACTCAAATAAAAGGTAAACATGATTTCTAGCAAGATCATAATCCTAGAAACACAAGATGAAGAGTAACAATATACTTCAATAATCATAGAATTCATCCTACACATGCTCTTAACAAGTTCACATGTTCAAATCACAAATTAAAAATCACACAAGGCAAGTATGTGTACTCATTGACCTCAAATAGCATAGAGTTTGTTTTCCTTAGGATCAACGAGTACAAAACCAAAGAGAGAAGAGGTAACTTACAAGTGTTCCACACCAAAGAAAGCAAAGAAAGAAACCAATCGGTTGAAAACGATCCTCTCGACGAGCTCTACACTTTTGATGAAGGAGTCTTGAGCAAATGGAGAATGGATGAGGGAAGACCAAGGGCAAACCTTCAAGAAGCCATGGGAGAAATCTCAAGAACTCTCTCTCACGTTTTTGGAAATGCTCTCAGCAAATGAGAAGTCAAATGGCTGAATTGTGGCTTAAAAGAGGTTAAATGTTGAGTGGGACAAGTGTCAAGACCTTGTGGTCTCTTTTCTAATCAGATTTGGTGGCTTAATGACTTACTAATGCACTCTTAATCCACTCTAAAAACAAGTTAGATATGTTAGGACACAAGTGAGGAGGGTTAGGGAGGTTTAAGAAAGGTTTAGATAGGGGGTTTTGGTGTACAAGTCGTTCAATATCAAAACAGGGGAAAAAAATCCCGTAATGCACCAGATGTTGAGGCGGGCGCCTCAACTCTTCCCAGGCGGGCGCCTCATTTGCTGAGGCTGTCTCCTGATTCTGCTCATTTTGAAATTGCTCCCAGAACTTGAGGCGGGCGCCTCACAAGGTGCCAGGCGGGCGCCTGGGCCTCTGAACCTTCAAAACTTGGTCTAAACATGTCCTAAATGGTCCCAAACTTATGGGAAACCATTCTAAGGTCTAACCCAACTCAAAACAAGTCAGAAACACACCCGAACAACTCCGAAACAACTCGCAAACCGGAAGGTGCAACAACGTAATGAACTCGCAATCGAGCGAGCAATGAAAGGAGACTTTTAAGGAAAGTCTAAGGGCTAATGAAGAAGCTTAAATAATTCTAGAAAGTTGAATAACAACTAGGGAAATAAGAATCCCAAAGGAGAGACGATTACGCGACTCGATTCCTGAACACGCGATAGAGACGAACGCTATCTCCAAAGCTTCCAAAATCATCGATAGACTTAAGGAACACCTCCAACTTGAAGTCTAATGCATATAAACATGTTAATAAACCATCTTAAAGATGTCTAGGACCCAAACCGAGGTCACGAACACAAAACGCAAGTAAACCCTCAATCGCGTCGCATTCCGACTATCGTCGAGTCACGACTTGTGACTTTAGCAAGTCAACAACTATATGAAGTCTCTTAATAATGTTTTGGTCTTAATATGGTCTCTCAAACACATCTAGACCCTCTCGCAAACCAAGCATGCAGTCAACAAAGGAAGAAGTGCAAGTATAGCACGCAAACCGAGATAACGAAGGAGCGGGGTGTTACAAAGCATACACTATTTTTAATCCAAAATTTTTTTAAAAAAAAATATAAAAAGTTAAAAAAATATTTTGTTCATAAAACCGGTACCAGTTTAATGAACAAAAATTTATTTATTTATTTTTATTTATTTATTATTTTTTTGGATTCAGAATAGTTGATGTTTCATCCTTATGGTGATTATCATGTTCATTTCATATTTTTTCCCTTCAAAAATATTTTTTTTGTTTCTCGTTCATAGGGATTAAGGTTAGGCTTAGGGATTAGGGAGGATAAGACCATTTTCTAAGTTAAGGTTTGAGGTTAGGCTTAGGGATTAGGGTTAGCATTAGAGTTAGGGTTTAAGGTTTAGTGATTAGGGATAGTGCATAATGTTTAAGGTTTTAGGGTTAAGGTTTAAGGTTAGAGACTCAAGGTTAGGGTTTAAGGTTTCGAATTAGGTTTAGGGATAAGGGTTAGGGTTTAGGTGATACAATTGTTTTTGGTTTAAGGTTTATAGTTAGGCTTAGGGCATGGGGATAGGCTAAGAGTTAGGGTTTAAGGTTTAAGGTTTAAGGTTTTAGGGTTTAAGCTTCGGCTTAAGGATTAGGTTTAGGGTTTAGGGTTTAGGGTTTAGGGTAAAGGGTTTAAGGTTTTAAGGTTTTAAGGTTTAAGGGTTTAAGGTTTGGCTTAGGGTTTAGGGTTTAAGGTTTAAGGTTTATGGTTTTAGGATTTAGGGTTTAGGGTTTAGGGTTTTAGTTTAAGGTTTTAAGGGATTAGGGTTTAATGTTTAAGGTTAGAGTTTAGGCTTAAGGTAACGGAAACCTTAAATTTTAAACCCTAACCCTTTATATGTCCTAACCAAACCAAACCCTAAAAGGAAAAAATAAATAAAAATGAATGAAAAATCCAAAAACTTCCAAAGCCCGTAACAGTGCTTAAACAACACTTTTTGGGATTAAAACAAAGTCATCACCGGTTACACCCTAAACCCTAAACCCTTAAACCTAATCTCTAAAACCTTAAATCTTAAACCCTAAACCCTAAACCCTAAACCCTAAACCCCAACCCCAACTCTTATTCCCTAACCTTAAACCTGAACTTTAATCCCAAAGCCTTAAACCCTAACTCTAGCCCTATCCCCAATCCCTAAGCCTAACCAAAAACCTTAAACCAAAAACAATTGTCGCACTTAAACCCTAACCCTTATCCCTAAACCTAATTCAAAACCTTAAACCCTAACCTCGAGTTTCTAACCTTAAACCTTAACCCTAAAACCTTAAACATTATGCACTAACCCTAATCGCTAAACCATAAACCATAACTCTAATGCTAACCTTAATTGCTAAACCATAAACCATAACCCTATGAACGAGAAACAAAAAAAATTATTTATGAATGGAAGAAACATGAAATGAAGGCGATAATCTCCATACAAAGCATGTGACAACCCGACCCGGACTCCAATGCGGAATCCCAAGGTCGTGCCGCCAAGACAAGATAAAAGACGGACAAGCACCCGCTAAGCGTAGTGGTGCGAGTCAAGAGTTGAACCCACAAACTCTAAACAGGAATGTAAAGCCATAACGGCAAAACCAAATAACCAAAAACTAAAATCTGCGGAAGCGAATCATAAGTGGGACCAAATCCTATAATTATAAACTAAGGAATACAAGGCTGAGAGACGACTATCTCTCGACAAAACTACGACTCGCGTGACGCAACATTGCGCACAGACAACAAACCATCGGCAACCTAAGGCCGGTGAAGCAACAAGAACCCAACCTGATAAACAACAACTCAACGGCTATAACATGCCGGAGGAATAAATTAACTAAAAGAGTAAGAGATAAAATACCAACCACTAAACCAATGTCTCTCGACTAAAGTTGTCGGGGACAGAAATAGCAATAACATAATACTAGAACAAGCGAGCTAAAACCTTGCTCGGAAAGACAACGGAATAACTTCTAATTAAATACAACAGCTCGACCCGACAAGTCGGCTCCCAAAATAAAACAATAATAAGATACTAACATAACTACCCAAGTAAAGTTTACATAACTTCACGTCCGTATCTCACAAGATAACAAATACAATAATACTAATAACCCCAAGCTATCGCCCGGAAGACCACCTGTTATCGATCAAGCGCTCGAAGCTTCAACACGTACTAACGAGCTTACTGCAAAAACTAAGGAAAACAAACACACGAAATGAGTCATAATGACCCAGTAAGTTACTAAATGCAATGTATGGCATAGCATGGCGTGGCATGGCATAATGCACAAGCATATATATACTCATGGCATCTAAATCGTATACCAACAATAAACCTGTATTAAGTCATCGAGTAACATAAACTTCATAAATCACATAGCACATTATCTTTCATATAAGTGCTCATAGTAAGCCACATAAGGGATAGAGAAAGTACCCAAATAGTTCCGTTGTGTTGCTCCTGCAATACACAATGTTACTGGTTCGTGCAACATCGATGCTCTGTGAGTGCATCGACTTTCATCGAGAATCATTCGATTTAGCTAGCAAGCCAATGCGGCACTTATTGATACGGCAAAGGGGCTACTTCCCCATTGCGGCCAACAACGGAGGGTGTGTGAGGTCAGTGCGGCGATCCATAGCGAATACGAATCTTACGATTCGTATAGGCGATGTATCGTCCTACCCTGACATAAAAACCAAATCCAAATAATGCCAGCTGGGCTTTTATGAAATGCACAAGTAGATAATTACTCTCATGCTCAAACAAGAACCAAGACCGATCATAGCGGACATATCAAATCAAGTAGTACATAAAGTTCTACACACCAATTTAACAATGCACATATTGTACACACTTAACAAATCCAACCAACCTATCAGTTTAGTCCAAGAACCACCTATTGAGGTATTCATAACCCTCAAGTCACAACCCAATCAAACGTAGCATATAAGCTCAAGAAATCACAATGTGGGGTCTACTATAGCCCTCTACTCGGGATTAAACCAAAGACTATTATTTAGTCTAAAAACAATCTAAAAACAATCATAAATCAAGACTTAGCATTTTAGCTTCACTTAATGGTACACCGGACTCAACCATAGTCCCAACCGTCATAAATTCGACTTCCTTAAAGCCAATCTCAAGGGTATCAAAACTAAGCCGTAGTCATAACCTCGCAAGTGCTTTCATGTGCACGCGACCCAATTCCCTAAAAGAGAACTCATTCAAATAATCATTTCTTAAAGTAATACGAGATCATAGGTTGATCTCTAATGCTCCGTGCCCTAACGAGCACGCCCTAAATAAATCCCCAATAAACCTCTATATCGTGGGTGTCAAAAATGGTACACAATTTAAGATGCTTGGGTGCTCACAATCAAAACCAACCAAACCCGAACATCGTAGGGTTTTAATCCTAAGGCTCACCATCATGATATTGAATCCTAAAACAACTCCATTGAGTCTTAAAATCACACATCATTGAATACATATTTCATAAATCCCCAAATTAACATATCATTCACATTTATAACAATTTTCCAAAAATCATTCGGACTAGATTCCCAAGAATTAAATCCATAGAACTCAACAAAATTCTTATACCCAATTTACAAATCACATAATCTCAAATAAATGGTCATACTCCTATTATCTAGTGAGATCACACATCCAAATTCCCAAACTTATGCTTACTATCATAATAAACCCAAATAAAAGGTAAACATGATTTCTAGCAAGATCATAATCCTAGAAACACAAGATGAAGAGTAACAATATACTTCAATAATCATAGAATTCATCCTACACATGCTCTTAACAAGTTCACATGTTCAAATCACAAATTAAAAATCACACAAGGCAAGTATGTGTACTCATTGACCTCAAATAGCATAGAGTTTGTTTTCCTTAGGATCAACGAGTACAAAATCAAAGAGAGAAGAGGTAACTTACAAGTGTTCAACACCAAAGAAAGCAAAGAAAGAAACCAATCGGTTGAAAACGATCCTCTCGTCGAGCTCTACACTTTTGATGAAGGAGTCTTGAGCAAATGGAGAATGGATGAGGGAAGACCAAGGGGAAACCTTCAAGAAGCCATGGGAGAACTCTCAAGAACTCTCTCTCACGTTTTTGGAAATGCTCTCAGCAAATGAGAAGTCAAATGGCTGAATTGTGGCTTAAAAGAGGTTAAATGTTGAGTGGGACAAATGTCAAGACCTTGTGGTCTCTTTTCTAATCAGATTTGGTGGCTTAATGACTCACTAATGCACTCTTAATCCACTCTAAAAACAAGTTAGATATGTGACGACCCGACCCGGATCTCAATACGAGATCCCAAAGGTCGTGCCATCAGAACAACTAAGAGACAGACAAGCACCTGCTAAGTAATGGTGCGAGTCAAAGATGAGCTAACAAGCTCAAGACAGGAAGGTAAAGCCATAATGGTGATACAGAATAATAAAAACTAAAACCTGCGGAAGCAAAAACCATAATGAAACCCAAGCTATCAAGCTCCTAAATAAGAACAACCAAAGAGATAGTAAATCTCTCGGCCCAAAAATTCGGCAGCGTGGCCAAAATTAGACACGCACAACAAACCATCGGCAAGGCCAAGGGCAACAACCAAAACCCAACTGATATACACTCAGCGGCTATAACTTCGCGGAGGAACAATTCAACAATTCAACTAAAGCAATATAATTAATGCTAAACCACCAACCAAATCTCTCGACTAAAGCGTCGGAGGTAGGAACAACAATAATACCCAAAACTAGAATAAGCGAGCCACACATGCTCGAAGCGACAAAGAAATAATCTCTAAGGATACAAAGGCTACAATACAACCGGCTCCCAAATACACAACCATAATATAACACTACAATCTACCCAAGTAAAGTCTACATAACTTTACATTCGAGCCTCACAATAAATACAACATAATAATAAATAACAATAAATACAACATAATAATAAATAACTAAGCTTTTGACTTACATCAGCTTGTACTAACGGGAATGCACACACTAGGGAAAACAATCACCCGGAATGAGTCATAATGACCCAGTAAGCTTCTAAATGCAACATGTGGCATATTATGACATGGCATGGCATAAATGCACAATCATATAAAATCATGGTATCATGCTGGTATACCATCATAAAACATGTACTTAATTTTTAAAGCACATAAACTCACATAAACCAAGTAGCTTATTTTTCATATAAATGCTCTTAAATAATCATCTTTGCTTGATAACGATTTGAGCAGTTACAATCAAATCGGGTTCCAAACCCAACCAACTTACCATGATATCAAATCTCAAACCATGATTCGGACTCAATTCCCAATCATTAATACCTGGGGTTTCCTCCCAAATAATCTCAACTCATCGGTTTCCCTTAATGAGTACTCGTTACATTCATCGATCTCAGGATGAGAAATGAGCTTCGATGTCGGGCTAGATGGCATAACTTCGAGATCACATCCCACTATTGGCCAAATAGTGAGGAAAAGACCAATGCAACGATTCGTAGCGATTGTTCCCAGAGGCTATGAATCGTCCATTGCGGCCACAACAACCAAAACCCGGACTTTAAACCAAACGTTCAAGTAGATATTTACTTGTCTAAACCAATGAGACCAAATTCATTATTATCGGGCTCATTAAATCATGTAGGACATAATGCTCTACGACAACTCATAAACCATGCGCATAATTGCACATAAACAAATAGGGCATAATGCTCACAAAATCCCATAATCCATGCACATATTTGCATATAACCCGTGGGACATAATGCTCTGAGGAAATCTCATAAACCATGCATATAATTGCATAAAATCAAGTAGGACATAATGCTCTACCAAACATCATAAACAATGCATATATTTGCATATAACCATTGTGTTCAACTAACTTACAAGTTTAGTTCAAGAACTACTTTATTGAGGTATTCATTATTCCTCAAGTCATTAACCCATTCAAGCATAGCTTACAAGCTAATAAAAATATAATGTGAGGTCTTCCGCAATCCTCAACTCCAACCAAACCAAGACTACTACGCTAGTCTCAAAATATCCACAATTCAAGACTTATTATTTTAGTCTTTTATTTTAAGTACAGGACTCAATCATAGTCTAATCGTCATACATGATCGATAACACCAACACCATACTTAAAACATCATGACCTAAAGTCATACTTCGCACAAGTGTTTTCATATGTGCGCAACAAAATCCTTGAGAAGAGGATTCTCTCTTAATCTTCTCTTAACTAATCTCGTGACCTTATCTTGGTCTCAAATTATCCCATGCTAACAAGCATGCTTAAAACATATTTCTAATAAATCTTCATACCATGAATGTCTCCATTGGACACAAACCAAAACCAGGTGTGCTGCCAAGCACGCCCAAGCAAACCCAAACATTGTAGGGTTTCAACCCGAGCTCTTTATCATTTTATTGGCCTTATTACGACTCGTTGAGTCTTACTAACACATTTCATTCTTTATGTGTTTTATAAATTCATACTGTAATAATTTCTTAAGGTTTACAACCAAATCTCAATAGTCATTCGGGCTTAATTCCCAAGACTAAAAATCACAAATCACATCTCAATCACCAACCATTAAAAGTTTTGAAGTTATGTTCTTCCTCCATTAACCAAAGCGAAATCCAATCATCGAGGATTTCAACCCAGTTGCTTAACATATTATCATATCAAGAACCCACTTGAGTTCCTGATCTACCCTTTCTAAAATTTTAGGGCAAAGAAGCAATGGTTCTCAATTCTCCTATATTCATAACTATCCACAATAACCATCATCCGGGTTAGTTTAACTCTCATAAGCTTGAGACAAAACCTTCACTAATATTACATAGAATAAATTCATCATTTTGAGCACAATTTCATTTAGCTCATCTTACCAATCATAACTCTCAATTCATGATAAATCATACAACCGGTTA
>JABEVN020001739.1:0-23779 GCA_013146195.2 Codonopsis lanceolata | reverse complement strand
AAAATGGGATGATGCACCGTAATCGCCCTTAACTTGATTCACCACCAGGCGAGAATCACGATATACAATCACTTGCAGGACTCAATGTCTTTAACTCGAGCCGCGATTAAAGCCGTACTCGGCACGGTTATTTGTTAAGAATTTGAAAGCGCAATGCCTTCTCAAATTCTACATCTTGCTCGGGTGGTACCAACACCAGACCAGCTCCACTCCCAAATCGACTAGCGGAACCATCTACATGAAGTTCCCAACAATACTCCGGTCTTGGCTTTGGATTTACAACTTTGCTCGTTCTTTGTTGATTACTCTCTACTTCCTCGAGAGGATCCTTGAAGCTTGTCTCGGCATTACAAAGTCTGCTATAGCTTGTGCCTTGATTGCTCGCGTGGTGATAATCGATATCAAACTCGGTCAACTCAATTGACCGGGTGAGTAACCGACCGAAGTATCCGGCTTGTGCAAAATCTTTTCGCAAAGCGAATCAGTGTATCTGACAATTGAATGAGCGAGAAAAATAAGCTCGAAGTTTCCGAGCGCAACGACAAGCGAGTAAGCCAATTTCTGCATTAAAATATCTTCCCTCTACATCGGTGAGGGCTTTGGATACATAATAAGCGGGCTTTTGCACATTGCCTTCTTCACTAATCAAAGCTGCGGACTCGCTTTGCTCGGTAGCGGCCAAATACATATAATTTTTCTCCGTAGATCGGGCTACTCAACAAGGGTGGACTTCCTAAATACTCCACCAATTCCTTGAAAGCCTTCTGGCATTCCGGAGTCCACTCAAAGCCTTTATTACCTCGCAAAACCTTGAAGAAGGGCAAGCGGCGCTGCTGAGCCTCGAGATGAACCTTCTAAAGCGATCACCACGCCATTTAACCTCTGCACGTCCTTAACACAACGAGGAAGTTTCATGGTAACTAATGCCTCTATCTTCTCAGGATTGGCCTCAATTCCCCTTTCAGTTACCATGAACCCAAGGAACTTGCCTGCTTTTACCCGAACACACACTTGCTCGGATTCAACTTCATGTTGTTCCTCACGAGATTAGCAAAAGTTTCACCCAAATCCTCGTGTGCTCGCGTCCCTTGGTTTTGACCACCATATCATCAATATAGGCTTCAACATTTCTCCTATCTGCGAGCTAAACACCTTGTTGACCATCCTTTGATCGTGGCCGGACATTCTTCAAACCAAAGGCATCATTTGTAGCAATCTGACCCCTGCTTGCTCGGAAAAGGCTGTTAGAGCCTTGTCGAGAACCGGCCATCTTAACTTGATGATACCCGAGTAAGCATCAATAAAACTAAGGAGCTCGAAACACTGCAATAGCGTCAACCAACTTGTCGATTCTCGGCGAGGGATAACAATCTTCGGGCAAGCCTTGTTCAAATCAGTGAAATCGACACACATCCGCCACTTGCCATTCGATTTCTTTACCATAACCACATTAGCCAACCGGGTTGGATAATGGATCTCCTCGATAATATCGGCCTTGAGCAATTTCTCAACTTCCTCCTTGATTGCACGATCCTTTTCTACGAATAAACCCGTGGTCATTTGTTGGATTGGTCGGTGGCGGGATCAACATTCAATTGATGCAAGGCCAGCATCCTCGCTCACCCCTTGCATGTCCTGCGGTCGCCAAGCAAATATATCCAGGCGTCACGCTGCTTAATTAAGCTTGCTCGTGTCTCTGTTGTCAAAGCCCTTCAATCTTAATCTTACGCTCGGGGTAGTGCGGATTAATGACTATCTCTTCCGATTCGTCTGGCGGTGAACTACGGCTCATCCGCATTTGGGCGTGTCACACTCCACCTTTTCATCTTTCTCGGCTCGATCCTCAACCTTATCGAGGCGATCGGATCTCCATAGCCTCTACGGGTTCCTCGGGCATAGCTGGCGGCAAAAATTCCTCGGCAAGGTCTGACCTCAGCGGTGCCTCTAATCCCCGGCGTCGGTGTCGGCGAAAGGATTACTAAAACTTTGCTACTTCGCTTCGGATCTTTCAGATACATGCAGATGGCAAAGCGTAACCGCAACCTCTGTTCGGGCGTTGACCAATGCGCATCCGCTTCATTTTGATTGTACTCCCCGACCTCAATGTCGGCGTGGAGGTAGCTTCCATCTCCAAATCTTCACATGCCGTCGCGACCAGCGATGGTCCCCGATCACATGAGAAGTTTCCTTGAGTGCGATGGTAACCTTACGCTCGCCATCTTCCAAAGTCAACTTTTGCTTTTCCTTTGAGTATCCCTAACATACTCCGGCTTGGCCGCGGTGACTCATGATACACCCACTCGCTTGAGTGCGTATAAAATTTTGCTCTGCAGTGCGGGATTGGCGCAACCATCGAAATTTGGCCATGCTCGATGCGCCCAAGATGATGTTATATGGGAGACTTCAAATCGATTACCATAAAGGTAATCTTTTCAACCACAGTTCTAAGTCCCTCGCCGATGAATACCTCCAACTCAGCGGTGCCCTTCATTTGGGACCTTGTGATTTGTAAAACCCTCCAAAGCCGGCGTATGGTGTTAAGCGATCATCGCTCAACTCCAACCCTTGAAAGCAAGAGTAATACATTACATCCGGCATGCTCCGGTATCCACCAAGATTACGTGCCTGACCCGTCCATCGACCAATCTTTGAAACTATCGAGGGGCTTGCTCGCTGCGACA
Organism: Codonopsis lanceolata; assembly: GCA_013146195.2. Classification (NCBI taxonomy): domain Eukaryota; kingdom Viridiplantae; phylum Streptophyta; class Magnoliopsida; order Asterales; family Campanulaceae; genus Codonopsis; species Codonopsis lanceolata. The sequence goes on along the minus strand of JABEVN020001739.1, from coordinate 21,098 downwards.
TTACTCGCCAACTCACTGCGGGTAAGCGTATGGCTTTGTTAAGCCTCTTGCAAAGTCGTTGGTCGATCTACCACTTTTGACAAGGAATAGATTTGCTTGCCGGCGTGTCGGGGTGAGTTCCTCGTCCATTATGACATTAATAACCCCACAATTGGTGGAGCCTCTCGAGTGGAGCATTCCCTCTGTTTCTGCATCTCGTTTGAAGCGGTCAATCGCCCCTCATTGATCAATTTACGGATGGCCTTTTCAACGGCCGGCATTCCTACGTGGTATGCCCATAATCATCATGGTAGGCACACTCTTCGTCGGTCCCTTTCCCAGTAGTATTTGGATTCATACGAGGTGGATTGGGAAGCTTCGTTTCGACCTCGTACATAATATCCTCGCGCCAAGGTATTGGCGGGGTCAAATCCGACTCTCGAAGAAACTCTTTTGGCCGATCATCACAGAGACTTACTTTTGTTGTAACCACCACTTCCGGCTGGCGCTTCCTTTACGGTTCAGTGGCTTCTTGCTTTCTTTCTTCTTTTCTTTCTTATTTGTCTCACCGGCGCACCATACGTGCTCGCGTGAGCATCTCACTGCGTCTTCGGTTCGCATACTCAACTCGATCGCAAGCCACCTTCACCCTCGAGCAAGCCGGTCTCGAAACACGGTGTCACCTCTTGCTCGGTTAGCCCGGGGAACTTGCTCGAGCACTTTGGTAAACCTCTCGGATAGCTTCATTTGTTGATTCATGTGCACCTTGCTTGACCTTAGACAAGTCGGCCCTTGTCTTAGCTAATGAACCAGTCCAATCGGCCAAAAACTTTGTCGCAAATACGCCAATTGTTGATCGGCGTCGCGGCAATGCTCCCATCGAGGGCAAGCCTTACCTTGCAGAGGCCCTACAAGCTCTTATCTTTAATGCTTAAATGTCGGAGGTTACCAACCCGATCGAGACTCGAAAGACATCAACCGGTCTCTAGCTTTAGTCTTGCCGGTATATTCCTTGATGTTTGGAAAAATCAAACCACATGGAGCATTCTCGATCGAGGTGCCAGCAGACTGCGAGCGTCCCAAAAATTCCCATCAAGAGCTTTACCTTGTTCGAGGCCTCTCATCCGGCGTTTCAACTCTTCAAAATCTTGCATATTAATGGTTGCGGGCAAACCACCCGTGAGTTGTACCACGGGCATAGGAGGGGCTGTGGGGTCCCATGCCCATGATGGCTTGTGGAGCCCCGGACTGCGCCACTGTCGCTTGTGGTGCCCAGTGTGCGATAGGTGCGGTGATTGATGAGACCGCTTGGGAGAAGGAGTCCTTTGCCTCAGAGCATAAGAACCCACAGGTGATCGTGAGCAGCGGCGTATGCACGTGAGCGCCCGCGGTGAGGCGGCGGCGTCTGCGAGCATCACGACCTTTGTGGTGTTGGCGAGCAGCGGCGGCGGCGTGGCGAGGCGAATCCTCACCAACTCGAGGGCCCAACCTTGAATGAACACTAGGGACAACCCTACGGCGGCTTTACGCCTCGGGTTGCCCAAGATGCTTAGAACCACCATGCTCGCGTGGTTGTGAATGAACTACCATAGGATTCATCGATTCCCCGGTCGAACTTGGAATCGGTGCCTTGACAAAGCGGCAATGGATCCAACTCGATGGGCAATGGTGGATTGCCCATAGCAATCAACTGTAAGTTGAGTTGATGCATCGACCAAGATAGATAGCCCTTTGGCGTAAGGCCTCCTCACGAAATTCATGTGCCAACCCAACCGCCGACGACTTCTAGCCATTGAGTCAACCCCACGCCTTTGGTTCAAGCGATGACGTGCATCATGTGGTGAAGGGACATTATTCCCAGCAGCCTGACTGAGGCTGTGACGTACCTCCTCTCTGCGGCTGCCACTACCTCCATTAACTCCATTCTCTGCCATGATTAGAACTCTGAACACAATGAATATCTCACTAAACGAAACTCTTAATGCCGTAAAAACACTCGTTCCCGGCAACGGAACCAACTGATGTGTCCAAGAAGATTTGGACCCACTCAAACAGCCCAATCCAAGCACCTGGCTTTCAACGTGCTTCCAAATTCTCTGAGCCCAACTCTGCAATGAAAAAGAAGAAAAATGAAGCTAGGCGGGGGCACTCCTGCAAAAGCCCTCGGCGTGTGAATTAGTACAATGAGTTCACAATTTGACAGAGTTTAGGCTAGGGAAAATAGATTGCGCATACCTTTCTCCGAATTTTGACAAGGTTTTTATACGTGCCGGAGGCATAACTGCCCATTACGATGCATAACTGCCCATTATCATGCATAACTGCCCATGATTGACATTAACTGCCCATGATTGGCTTTAACTACCCATTAATGAGCATCAACTCCTCTGTAAACTGACATGGCTTATAGTAGGAATTATTGCTCGGGTGTAACCACCCTCAACTGTATCTGGTTTGCCCGGGTGATATCACCTTCAACTGTTCGTGACTTGTTCGATGACATCGAGCAATGTTGCCCGCTCTTCGCTATTGCTCGCATAATTGAGCTCAGCTTTTATCTCGGCCAAAACGGAATTTTACCTGATTGCTCGCATGACATGTCTGCTCGATTGCTCGTAAGGTATATACGACTGACACGTGGCTCCTGGCTTGGGCCTAATTGGGACGAGCAGCTCACAAACGAGCTTTTTTTTTTTTGAAAGGAAAAGATAACTAAATATTACACATGATGTTTATTTTAGAAAACCCCCATTAAACTCTGCAAAATTGTTAGTGGTACCAAAGGAAAACAACAAAGATCCCAATATGTATGCAAACAAAACTGGATTAAAAGGAAATATTTCTTTTTTTAATGATTTTTTTTTGAAAGGTGGAGTAACATGGAAAATGGGTGCACTAAACGGAAAAAATTGGCAACCCAATGGATAAAATAGACATAATATAGAACAAAATTGTTCAAAATGAGGAACGCACTGCTCAGGAAAAGGTTGGCGCAGCCCAAAACAAATTTGGGTGTTGTGCCCCTTTGATTGTTCATATTCACTTCTTACTTTTGTGCACTTTGCCTCTAAACTTTTCTTCCTTTGTCAATTAGGACCCCTTTTGTTCATTTCTTCTCTTTTAACTCCCTTGAATCTTTTCATACCCTTTTTTTAAAAAAAGAAAAAGACTATGCTTTTTTTAAAAAACTAACTTTGAAAATAATTTCTTTTGGAAAACACTCATTTAAAAAAAAATATATATATTTTCCTTCTAACTCTTTTATTTACTTTTTGGTTTTTGAAGCAACCCCTTTTTTGTTTTATTGTTTTTTTTTAAACAACCATTTTATTTTGTTTTTGAACTTTTGAAGAAAACTTTCTCCTTTTTTCTTTTTTTTTTGGAACATTTTTTTAAAAAAAACTTTTTTTTTCTTTGCTTTGAGAAAATGAGTTTCTGTTTACTTTTTTTGAAAAGAGATGAATTCTTTTTTTTTTAATTTTGGAAAACGAATTTCTCTTCTTTTTTTTTCTGAAAGAGTGACTCTTTTTTATTTTTTATTGAAAGAATGAGTTTTGTTTTGCTGAATGTTCTTGGTTATAGGAAGGCTTTAATCGAATGCGATTCTAAGCTCCTTATTGACTGTATCTCGAAAGGCTCTTGTCCTCCTTGGCAAAGTTGCTATCTTATTCGAAAAATCATTTCTCTCTCTCTTTCCTTCGAGATCGAATTCTGCCATGTTTATCGTGAAGCAAATTCTGTAGCTGATGCCTTAGCCAACTTAGGAGGTGATCAAGGTGCCGACTCTGTCTTCTCTGCTGTTTCTTCTCTTCCGGGTAGAATTCGTGGTCTCATTACTCTAGATAGTCTTGAGACCCCTCACATTCGGGTTACTTAAGTTCTTCTTTTGTATTGTCTTTTTCGAGGTTAGGCTCCTTTGTCCTCCCGTTATAAGGGCTCGGCTGGTTGTCCCCCTCAAGTTTGTAATTCTTTTTCCATTTTATAAAATCTAGCAGGGTGCCGCCCCTGTTTCCCTAAAAAAAAAGAGTTTTGTTTTGCTTATTTTTTTTTTAAATTTTGAAAAACAAAATTTTTTTGTTTTCTTTTTTTTTTTCTTAAGATTGAAAATTATATACATATAAGAAGCCAAAGAAATATAAAAGAAAAAAATAAAAAACAATCATATTGATATTAAAGGAAAGAAGATTTTTTTTCCTTATAATATAAAAAAAATGCAAACATGTATGGATGTATAAATAATATAGCACGGAGCATATATATTTATGGATAAATGATAAAATGAATGAACATGTCATATGCTTTTTTTTCTTTTACAAGATTGGAAATTATATATATATATATATATATATATATATATATATATATATATATATATATATATATATATATATATATATATATAAGGAAGCCAAAGAAATATAACAAAGAAAAAACAAGCATATTGATAACTCAAAAAAAAAAAAACATGAGTCTAGTCCTCTTTTGTTTTAAAGAAAACAATAAAAGTCCCCAACAGAGTCGCCACTGTGAGTGTCCCGTTTTTAACCTTTCCACTGCTACTGAAAAGTGGGTGGTTTCAAAATTTCGAAGCGCGTGGAATACGTTCGGCTTCATTTTGTGTACTCAACATATGTATTACAGAGTTGTCACCTCTATGTTAAGGATTAACAAAGAAAAACCAAAAATACGAGATTGTATGGGTTCGGGGGTTAAGTTATGAGTTGGGGAAGGGTTATGCACCCAACTCGCCCTTTCGGTCTCACAATGAGGTTGTCAATATGCTCGTTTTATTTATACACTTTGGCTCAAAATAATACATTTATATATGACAGAAAGAAATAAAGAGAAATAACTTTGCATTCATTTAAAGAAAAGAAAAAAAATTACAACTGAAATAATATAATTTAGATAATAATTGTAATATTTTTATAAGCTATTTTAAGGATAAAACATCTATACTAATAACAAACTTTATTTACATTAAATGTATAAGCAGGAAATAAATGCATTAAATAATAAGAAACATAACTATTTCTTATTTTGAAGTATATGCAGAAAAGAAACTAATGAAACTGTAAGATATTATAACTACTTTACATTAAAATAAAGACAGAAAAGAAATTAATTAAAATAGAAGAAAAATATAATTATTATGACATTTAAAGTAAGAACAAAAAAGAAACTAATTTAAACAGAAAGAAAATGTAAATATTATTACATTAAAGTAATAGCAGGAAAAGAAACTAATTAAATGAAAATGAAATATAACTATTATTATATTAAAGTATAAACCGAAATGAAACTTAATTAGATATTTATATTTAATTTATAGATTATAATAAATAACTATGGGGACAGAACTTACCTTCCGGAACGTGAGTGTCTGAATCCAGTATGTCTGGGCTTAAGCCCACTAGGCGGTCTAGATGTGCTTCCCCTGTCCTTCAGAGAAATGAAGTCTTTTATTTTTGCTGTGCTGGATTTCAGGCAACGTGACTGCTCTTTTTTGTTGTTTTCGCCTCGGGATCCGGGCGGCACAACTGATTGCTTGATTGCTGCTTGTTTGCTTGCTTGCTTTTGCTTGATATTGCGCCTGGAATCGGGTAGCACAACTGCTTGCTTTTGCTTCATATTGTGTCTAAAATCGAGCAGCGCACCTGCTCTTTTTGGGTTTTGAAACCTGTGAAATAGGGCGAAAATCTAATTGGGTAGCTAGGGTTCACTTTGGCCGCAGAGTTTTAGTATTTAGGAGAGGTTTTAACAGCCTAACGGAGCTTCGAAGTTTTGATCGAGAAGCTATCAGCGTAACAGCTCTCGTCTTTTCTTCCTCCGTAAAATTGGTGTGTTGAAGCACTGACCGAAGCCTCGTATTTATAGGATGAGAATGGACTTCCTTAACAGCAAAGGATCATCAGATATTTTATCTATGTGCATAAAATGCTTGTACCGCGTGCTGAAAGGGTTGCACTAAAAGCAAAGTGGAGCAGTACATTAAAGAAAATGGGGCGCACCCTATAACAATAATGGGCGCAGCACCCATTATTGTCATGGGTTGCGCACATTTCAATCGTCCTTTCTTTTCAACCACTTTGCCCCTTGATGTTCATCATTTGTCGCTTCTTCCATCCTTTTGATATTTTACAGGATGTTATAAACATGAGTACGAAATTGAGGTGTCTACACCAGGTGAGCATGACTCTTCCTGACTGCATGATACAAGTCTAATGATGACAAGTGTAATTTATGGGTATAGCCCCCTGGTCGGGCAAGCAAAACTTGTGCTCGACCAGGTTTGGACGTGATTTATCCGATTCTCTGTCTGTGTACCTCGCTAGCTCTACCCGCTAGGCTGGTAGGTCTCACGTTAATCAAGCTCGTGACTGGTACGTGGTAATCGCTCGTGCTTTACTCGTGACTTATTTTGGGTCGGGCACATCAATCTCAAAAAACAGTGTGAGAGGTCGTTCATACTTTTGGTGGGTGAGGTTGCTACTGTTCCCCGTTGCTAGGAACCCAGAACGGTGGGAAAAGGTTGGGGAAAGAAAGGGGGTGCATAATGAAAGACAAAAGTACCCTTGGTAAAATCTCTATGTTAGTCCACATTAGTAGTTCGTTAAAAATAACGACAAGGATTACATCGAACTCAATCATTGAGTACATTGGTCACATTTGAGATATTGTAATATAGTTACATGCGTATAGTACGATGGTTAAAAAAATAATTTTTCCTAAAAAAATTAAGGCATAATGTCTTATACTAAACACCTTAAAAAATATTTTAAAATAAAATAATACATTAGACTATTTGTATAGAAGGGAATAACTATTTAGCAAGAACCCGTAAATTGTGTTCAGCATCAGTCTCGGTTCAAAATACTCGGCCAGCAATAATCACGTCTTATAAACGCTAGTGACTATTGACAACTCTATATTTTTCTCTACACATTTCGCGCGGAAAAGTCTATGTTTGAATGTGAATAATTACTCTTAAAAAGGAAAAGATTCCAAATATACTCATTTTTATTGACATTTTATTTAATATATAGTCTTGCTTCACCAACAAGAATTAACATTTAATCATGGAGTCCAAATCTCTTGTATCACAAAGTGTATCTCTGTGTGTTCTACCAAGCTATATAACTCATTTTAATAACACAACTTTCTAATAATTAACAAAACCACTGATAGATAAACTCTTAACACTCGATCCTTATGGGCCACATTGTCAAATCATCTACTCCCTTCATCCCACAATTATAGACTTGTTTGATTCAACACATGGATTAAGAAAAAAACAAATTAACTTGTGAAATGCTTTTTACAGTTAGGATTCAGAAAAAAACACAAAGCTAATTCAATCACAGATGATACTTCAGATGAAGCTTCATCTATTAAATCATCAACCAATAATGCAGCAGAATAAAATAAACATAATAGTAAGCAAAGCAAACTAGAAACCCCAAGTTATGGTTCAAGTCTACAAATAAAAACTTGTAGACGGTGTCTTATGACAACACTAACTAATTAAAAGATGGGTTAATTGCTTAAAAAACAAGATATGGTTCAAAACGAAAAAACTAAAATAGGTCAGGGTTTTTTTATGCAATTAACCCTTAAAAGATTGATTACAGTACGAAAACTATTTGACAGTGGAAATCTTTAAAAAAAAAAACTCCTAAGAGATAATATGAAATCTATTCAATACAAAATACCCTTGGAAACACACGGTAATGAAAACAAAACAAAGGGTGCATGACATAAATTGTGAACAACACACTGATGATGTTTCAAATGATGCTTCTTTTACAGACACATCCTTGTTTCGTGTAAGTTATGTGTGAATTCTCTCTCTATGGCTCTCAAATTGGGTAATTGATGTCAAGAGGCGTCCATCTCTTTACATAGCACTCTAGAAAACATGTCTTCCAAGAAAACATTTCAACATGACAATGTTAGGATTATGAAAGAATTCATATGGTAATGAACCTATAATCCTACGAATTAGGTCATACCATCATGTACATGTAGGATGATCTTTCTGAACTCTGCTGGGAATATCCTTGCTATGATCAGTATCCATTTTATCAGTTGTAATTTTATGTTCATCTTCTGATTTAGAATCAATTTCTGGAATAGATGGGACAGATGTGCCAACCAATAAAGCTTCATCTTGTGCTCATCGCTATTCGAAGAAACTACAAAACCTTTAAAAAAAAATCAGGTTCAGAACCAATAATTTTTGAAGTACCAACTTTTGAATATGTATCAAAACATGTCATGTTAGCGCTAAGACAAATATCTTTGTTACCAACCAAGTAAAAATTGTCAGAAGATCTTATTCCCGCAAGCACAAACTTGTTAGCATTATCTAAAACTTCACATGGAAATAATCATCACACAGTTAACTAATACTAATTAGATTAGTCTTAAGCCCTTCAACATGATACATATTTTTTAGCTTAGTGAATTTTGCAAATAGGGCGGATATTGTTTTGGCAAATGTAGCTCCGGATGTTGCTTCATATGGTATTTCATCATGTTTTGAACAACAAACAACTTTTAATTTCCAGCAAAATTCTTAGCAAAATCAACACTTCTTTTGTGACAAAATGGTCTAATATGACTTGGTTAAAAACAGTAATGATACACATACATCGTCTTTCTAACTTAGAATTTTTCACAAACCCTTTTTGTTTTTTAGAAGAACCCGAAAGTCCCTCCCCTTCTTTTACAAAAAACAGTGAGTTTGAAACCTAGTCTAGTAGTATCTTCTTGACCAAAACTCGAGGATTCACCAAGCTTGACCTTGCCCTTGTTCCACTTGGATAAAGTCTCATTAGCCTTTTCAAGATCATATCTTAATTTTGTGATTTCAAGATCCTTCTTTATGAGCAAAGCTTGTAATATATCTAAAGACAACTTTTGTTCATCATTCTTATTAGAGATAAAATGGATCTCATTCTCCAAAACTTTCATTTAATTTGGCACTTTTTTTCTTTCCAATTAGCATACAAAGTCTTGTACTCCTCAAACAAATCAGTATCCTCACAATCAGACTCATCATATACTGAGCATTTTGATTGTTATCAACTATTGAGGAGTGGAAACGAAAGATTGAACAAACTGTCTTTGGAAGAACCAACAAATGAAGCAACATTTCGTGCTTTATTGCTAGAAACAACATCGTGATTTATTTGAACATATTTATTCTGACTAGATATAATATTAAGACTGTGTGATCATTAATAAATTGATTCTTACTATCACTGAAGGTGGAACACAATTTCATACCCTGTTTTCGTAGGGCATTTGCACATTGAGTCGCATAGTATCTATATCCATTACAAATCATACAAAGAATATAATCTAAGTTTACACGCCATGCTTGCTCATCAATGGATTTGAATTAGGCTTGCGTCTTACCATTCCAAATCAAAAAATTGGACTCGTCAAGAGTAGAGGCCAAAAGACTAAAACACGTTGAAAATCCATCATGAGACCAACACTTAGTAAGGTTAAGCATAGGCTCTGATACCAATTGAAATGCTCTTTGTAGCAAGGATTCAGAAAAAACACAAAGCTGATTTAGTCATGGATGATATTTTGGATAAAGGTTCATCTACTGAATCCTCAACCAATAATGCTGCGGAATATAATAAACAGAAAAGTAAGCAAAGCAAACTAAAAACACCAAGTTAGTGTTCAGGTTTACAAGTATAAAACTTGTAGATGATGCCTTATGACAAAACTTCTGCTAATTAAAAGATTGTAAAGATTACCATATGAAAAATACGTTTGAGAGTGGAAATGCTACAAACTGCTAAGAGAGAATATAAAATATATTCAGTACAAAACACCCTTGTAAACACATGGTTATGAAAACAGGGGAAAGGGTGCATGACATAAATTATGAACATCACACTGATAAGACTAGCACGACACGATTATAAAACACGATTACAGAGACAAATGACACGATAAGACCAGTACGACACGACATGACACAAAACACGACACGAAAGTTAAGAAATTGTTAATATATTCAAAATAATATTTATTGTTATATTTATGATTAAAAAAAAGATAGATAACATGAACACACGATAGTGAGGCATGAACATGACACGATAACATGAATTGCCACCCTTCGTGTAAGCTCTTTGAGAAATCTCTCTCTAAGACTCTCAACTTCGGTAACTGATGTCAAGAGGCGTCCATCTCTTTATATAGGGCTCTAAAAACCTATATTCCAAGAAAATACTTCAACATGACAATGTTATGGTTAGGAAAGAATTCATATGTCAATAAACCTCTAACTTCTACAAGTTAGGACATGCCAAGTTAGAATCCGTATACAAGGTAATAACCTAGCTTCCTAGAAATTCACCAAGAAAGGCAACAACAACTTGTATCCCAAGTTTAATTAGCACACGATCAAAGGAGGGAAATATGTGTGGCCTATTTACACTAACAACTTGATTATTAATATTGGTTTGATATGTAGTTTTTTAAAAAAAACCCATGTGTATGTGACCCATAATTAAACTGAGATGAAAAAGGTAAGCTAAAGTGGTAAAAGTATTGTTCTAAAAAGGAAAGTTTCAAACAAAACAATAATTTTGAAACAGAATGAGTAGTTTACTTTTACACTCCTTTATTTTATATTTTTAAACACATAAATTCAATTCATAAATATTTTTAATTAATATATTGTTTAATACAAGGGAAAACTACTTTTTTTAACCAACGTACTATTTGCGGTATCCCAAAATAACCTCATGCTTTCATATTTACCAATTTTGACAATGTACTAAGTTTCGGGGGGAAATGTTAGAAGTGCACAAATAATTTGAACAAAATGTTACCAAACACTTCGGGGGAAGAAATTGTAATTTTGTATCTTCCTCCTTAACAAATCGTACACTACAAATGAGGACGTCGACAACGGCTAAGATCTAATCGGAGCCATTGAGAAGGGTCTTGGTTTCTTGAGCCAAGACGACATCATTCAATCATAGAACTCTTCTTCACCATTTCCGACATCTGAAAGGCCTCTTCCTCCTCCTGTCACTTTCTCCACCTCTCGCCGCCGCCGAGGATGATGACCCTCCTCCCTCCTCCCTCCTATTAGATTTGGGTTTTGAATTCAATCTGGATTTCAATTCAATTTTAGATCTAGGTTTTGATTCAATTTTAGATGTGGGGTTTTTATTCGATTTTAGATCTGAATTTTGAAAAAGTGATCCTGTTATGTGTCTGGATAGCATTCATAGTTATTTAGGTTATGAGATGATCGGTTACTATATTGAGATCCTGGTGTTGTTTGATTCATTTTAGCTACTAATGGGATTAGTTTACGATTGAGTTGTGTATCAATTACGAGTTCTGGTTGATCTTGAAAATATACAAGCTCATACGTATATCAAAACAGGGATGTTTTGGAGAAGGTGAGAGAGTGATTGAAGCGAGAGATGGAGAGATCGGGCTGCTGCTTGGGAGATAGATGTCTGGAGACAACGCTTGATGTTTGGAGAAATAGAAGGAGATTTCGTCGGTGGATTGCCTTGGTCGGAGAAGAGAGAGCAGAGGAGGGAGGCTTCTAGAGCTATGAAAGGCATTGTCCGGAGTGGTAAGAGTTTGAGATGGAGAAGGCGACCGCTATGGCTAGAAATGAGGGAGAGAGTGGTGCGCGTAGAGAGAATAGGGAGAAAAAAATGCAGAACTCACTTCTTTATTTACTCCATAGTTTCTATTTAATGAACTCACTTCTTTATTTTGGATAAATTGCTATGTTGAAAACCTTTGATCTCATCCCCTTTACTTAGACATTTTATGAAAGAAACCTTTAAAGATCCATGTCATCACTCCGATAACGAGTTTGGATGGGAATTTAATGAAATAGGTAACATTGTGTCCAAATTATTTGTACACTTCTAACATTTTCCCTCAAAACTTAGTATATTGTCAAAATTAGTAAATATAAAAGCACGAGGTTATTTTGGATTACTGTGAATAGTACGTTGGCTAAAAAAACTAGTTTTCCCATAATACAAATACTTTGTACAAACAAATAAGGGTTAATTGCATTAAAAACTCTAAACTATTTTAGTTTTTTTCATTTTGAACGATTTGCTGTTCTTTTTTGCATGTAAAACCTCCACCCAACTTTTTGTTTTCCAATTAAAACCTTCCGTTAAAAACTGTTTAGTTTTTGTTCTTTGTTCTTACTTTTTTTTAATTAAAAAAAGGAATTTCCTTTTGATTTGAAAATGGATTATTTTCTTGTTTGCATTTGAAAAAAGACATTTTTTTTTAAGAATTGGAAAACCAATTTCCTTTTTTACTTTTAAAAAGAGATGAAAAAGAAATTAAAAAACATTGAAAACGAATTACCCTCTTTGTTTTTGAAAGGAGAGAAAAAAATTGATTGGAAAACGAATTTCCATTTTTTTGAAAAGAGATGCATTTTGTTTTTGATTTTGAAAAATTGAAATTTACATATAACAGAAAGAAATCAAAATGTTAAATGATCAAATAAGAGAAGAAAAAAGTCCCCGCTTTTCGCAATAGTAACATTAATAATAACAAACATTTTTAACGAAGCGATTAACATTTTTGATGTAGCAGAAACCCTAGATATGCAAGGCTGTTGAGATCATGCACGACTACCAGCGATTATCATCCAAATCCTATTGAGGTTCGCAAACTTACCACGATCTAGGCATCGGTTCACGTTGATTCAAAGAATACCGGAATTGAGAAAAATAACTTGTTCATAAAACAGCAACAACCGCCTCTCAAAACAATCCTAAAAGTGTTTAAATGTGTCTAAAGCCCTAAAAGCAATAGGTAGTTGAAATTAGTAAAAAAATAACAAAAATTGACAAAAACTTCAGTGACCCGTAACACTGTCTAAATGAATTTTTTTGGGCATAAAGAATACTCGTCACCAAGTCAACTCAATATGGTTTGTAGGTCTTTTCGAGAGCTTCGTTTTGATATGTGGCGGGCCCGTAACTCTACCCAAATCACAAGTTATGCCGCTTTTCGGTCCAATCGGTCGAGATAATCCAGTGTGAGACTGCCCGCATCAATTTCCATATGTATCTATATACATATATATAGATATACATATATAATAATAATAATAATAATAATAATAATAATAATAATAATAATAATAATAATAATAATAATAATAATAATAATAATCTAGACTGTGTATAAAAACATGTCAAGTGTAAAAATAAATTTATCAACCCCAAAAAAATGAAGTGTACCCCTCATTTTTTTTTTAAAAAACAATGTTCCCAATCAGAGTCACCACTGTGAGAACCCCGATTCGCGACGCCCCGCATGAGAAGCGAGTTGCTTTGAAACATCAGAGCGTGTGGAATGCACCAGGTCTCGTTGTGGACTCTACATATGTGTGTACATAGTCGACACCTCTATTTTAAGGTTAAATAGATAAAAAACCAAATTTACCAAAAAATGTGTAGGTTCGGAGGTTATGTTACTAGTTGGGAATGAGTTAAGCACCAAACTCGCTCTTTCGATCTCATTTTGGAGTTTAAATAAATTAACATGATTTTAAGGGTATTTAGTCTAGAAAGTATATTTTTTATATATGTATATTGAAAATAACATTACTTTGTGTTTAATGTTATTTTGACATTGTAACAGTTATGTTTGTGTTTATACCTAAATATTAACTATATATATATAGACACACACACACACATATTATGTATTTAACATGCATAACTACTTTATTTACATTATATATGTACAACATGCATAATTGCTTTATTTACATTTTATTTCTTATTTACATTATATTATCTAATTATAATATTATTTACATTTCTTACATAACATTAATATTTTACAATATTTATATTAACAAGACAAGATAATAAATTTATATTTACCTCTTGTAGCGTGAATGTCTGACCCGGTATATACGCTCAGACTTTAGCCCACTAGGTGCTCGAAGACTTTAATTGTGCTTCCCTTATCCTTCCGAAAAAGTAAGTCTTTTTTATGTGTATATGTGTGTATGTATGTGTATGTGTATGTGATCGGCTTGCCGGGGGGTAAAGGTTGGATCTTTGATGGCTCGCTGCGAGGTGCACGCGAGGAGGATTTCTTCTTCTTCTTCGGCAGAGGAGGCTTCGGGAAGGCGTGTGAGTGAGTGTGTTGTGGTATGTAAGTGTGTGCTTGAGATGAGAGCTAAGACCTCCTATTTATAGGTGAAGAACGACGTTCTCTCGCGTTCTGTGCATGGCGAGCCAAGTGGAAACCTAGCAACGAAACAGCGCAAGAAAGCACGAGGTAACTGAAGAAATGACAGCGTTTAAGATCCCTAGGAGAGAAGGAAGAGGAGGGAAAGGCCCCCTCATGTGGAGTGCGGCACCAGGGGGCTGGGAGCAGCTCCATCAAAGTTTTTCATGACCAAATTGCAAGTTTTAGTCAGACCCTTGTGTTATGTTTGTATGTTTGTATGATTTAACTCCCGTTAAGTCCATCTAACTGAAACACTAACGGAAAGCAACATTTGTAAGTTCAATAAATTTATAAAATATATGTTATCAATATTGTAGGATATTATATCGTAGGGGTACGAAATTGGGGTGTCTACAGTATGTAGATTGTTGGCACATGTTTTGTCCATCTTGGAACATCTTCTAAGAGTTGACGTAGCCATTCAGCCTTCTCACCACTTTTGTCTAGAACTATAATCTTAGACTCCATCGTGGATCTAGATATGACAGTCTGCTTAGAAAATTTCCATGATATGGCTGCACATGCCAAAGTGAATACAAATCTCGTAGACCTTGAGTTTTTAATATATGAGATCCAATTTACATCACAGTATCCTTCGATAACTGATGCATCTCGAGTATAACATAATCAAGAGTACATCTTAAGTATCTTAACACTCTGACTATCACTATCACTTTTCAGTGATCAGTGCCATGATTACTCGTGTATTTACTAAGTTTACTCACGACGACATAAACAATGTCTGGTCTTGTACAACTCATAAGTACATCAGACTTTCTAGGATTCAGAAAAAACACAAAGCGCATTTAGTAAAAAAAAAAATACTTCTTAAGGCACACAAAAGTTTGTTCAAAAAAATAAAGGAAAAAAATGCACAAAAAAGTCACAATGAAGCCGATCAATTGATAGTACTTCACGTTTTCAAACAATTGTCATACTTTGATATTTTTGTTGTCAAACACAATGAATATTGGATGTGTATTAATTTTGTTCTTTTTCAAAACCATAAAATACGTAATTTTTTATATACTACAAATTATGTGTATTTTGAAAAAAAAATAGAAAATGCACGTTAAAAATTTATTTGAAAAACAAAATAAAAGATTTTAAAAAGTCAAAACAAAATAGTTAGAACATATTTTATTTTCTAGGAAAATTAATTAGTTAATTAATTACAGAAAACAAATTACTTACTCTAGATCTTTCACAACATAAAAACCTTCTTCCTGGATTTTGATATGTTCATGATGTTCGTATTACAGTCATACTATCCTTGCATAATAACAACGAACTCCTCTATTCATTCTGTTAAAACTAAAAAAAATAAAAGATGATCTGATGGAAATTGTGAATTGTTGAATAAATTAGTGTGTGTGTGTGTGTGTCTATATATATATATATATATATATATATATATATGGTTTGCAAACTGTCAAAGTTAATTTTGAAATTTAAATTATTGTATGAGGTTGTATTGTATTCTAATTTGTGAAATTCTTGCCAAATATTGAGTTGTTTTTGAAATTTCAAAATATGACAAGCTTTATAACAAAATTGTTTTAATGAAGAATTGACGTGGATATGAGCCTCCGCCTAGTCCACTTAGACAACCACTAAGATATTGGGTCACCTTTCCGTTACAAAAAATAATCAGTTTTTAATGGAATGCTTTAATTGAAAAAAAAAAGTTGGATTGAGGTTTTAAATGCAAAAAAAAAACAACAAAAAAAAAAAACAAACAACACATGGTTCAAAATGAAAAAACTAAAATAGGTTAGGGTTTTTTATAAAATTAACCTAACAAATAAATATTTTAAAAATAAAAAATTAATTTATGGTTAATAATATATATTTTTGAAAAATAATTTGAATTTACAAGATTTTTATTTAAAAAAGTTTTTAAAAAATTTGTACAAAGAAAAAAATATCAATGGGCTTTGAAAAGAAATGAGAAAGAAAGAAGAAAGAGAGAGAAAAAAAAAAGAGAAAGAAAGCAAAAAGAAAGAGAGTTAATGAATTGAGTCAAAAGTAAACGGTAAGGAAAGGTAGTAGTCACATCCTCGTATAGCCGCCGGTTTACTTAGAGCAGCTCCTGTGGGTAGAAAATAAACATTTTCATAAACTTTCAACCGGTCCAAACTTTTTGAAAGCCATTGGAGACCATGACGTGTAAACAACCGGTTGTAAATTTACAACCGGTTGAAACATCCACATCATTCTTGCTTTATTGACTTTTCTTCTGATTTTCTTACCGTTTTTTTATACCGTTTTTTTCTTACCGTTTTTTTTTTGTTACCGTTTTTTGTTTTTTTTTTCAAATTTATCCTATAAATTCTCCTATAAATAGATTTGTAAAAAAATCATTTCATTCTTTCAAACTTGCATTACTTCTATATTATCTCATTCTCATTAAATTACACAAATTCCTTTTCTCACTTTTTTTGTTATGGATAACAATTTTTTTACAAATTTATTAAACTATTCCAATGTCGAAGATTCTGCGAATGCCGAAACTACTCCAAATTTTCAAGGTCCGCCAAATTTTCCAATCAGGCCGAATTTTCAAGCTTCACCAAATTTTCCAACTCCACCGAATATTCAAGCTCCACCAAATGCTCAATCGCCAAGAATGTTCAAGCTCCACCAAATTTTCCAGCCTCGGCAAATTTTCAAGCTCCACCAAATTTTCAAGTTCAGCCAAATTTTCGTTATCCAAATTTTCATTATCCAAATTTTCAAGGTATTTCAAGTGTTCCAAATTTTTCTTATCCTTCGTATTCTCAATTTCCCATATGTTCGCAACATGAATATTTTAACCCTGCTTACTAAGCAAATCAATATACTCTAGTTCTTATAAACCCACTATGGGTATTGGAAACCAACAACACCCGCTTGATACAAGAAGGGATAATGGTTTGCCTATGTAGTCTCGTAATTCCACCATTTTCTACCCAGAAGGGTTGGAAAACATTATTCTTGATGATGAAGTGGACAACAAAACAAAAGACATGCAAAAACAAAATGGAGCATTGAAGAGGATAAAATGCTTGTAAGTGCTTGGCTCGTTATTTCAACAGATAGATAGCGTGAAGGGGAACTCTCAACATGATAAGGAGTTTTGAAGCGAATCACCGAGTACTACAACAACAACCGAAAGACGGAATTCAAGGAAGTTTAATGTCTTGAAGTCGCATTGGTAATAATTACTCCAATGGTTAATCAATTTAACCAATTTTTCATCCAAGTTAGAGATCAACATCGTAGTGGGTGGTCCGATGACCAAGTGAAGGAAACCGCACGTGGTCTTTATCACTCTGGTAAGTAAAAAACATTTCAAATATGAGCATGTGTGGCTAATGTTGAAAGATGAACCAAAGTGGAAAGGTGGGAAATCAAGTGAACATTCCTCTAAAAGGACAAAGATATTCGATCGGGGACATTCACTTCATCATCCGATGACATACGAGCATCAACATCGAAGACAATGAAGTCAAGTCCGTCCGATTGGTCAAAAAGCGCAAAGAGGAAAGGGAAAGCAAAAAATCGCCGAGAAAAATGAAGTCAAAAGTGTTGATTTATGGGATAAGCATCGTGAAATTGAAGAAAGAAAGATTTCAAAGACTCGAGGGAGTGACAACTGCGTTAAATTATGAAATCCTCTTTAAAGATACTAGTGGCATGACGAATGAGCAACTGCAAATGCATAAACACATTTGTGACTCGATCAAGGCCAAATATAATATTCCATAGTTTATGTGTGGCTAATTTTAATTTATGAAGTTTCTAATTGTTGTATTATAAGTTTATGTAATATTTTAATTAATATATTTTTTTTCTTCATATAACTCATGTTGATATTTCTTATTAGTATTTAAGTACTTTGTTTTTCCATTGTATTATGCAACTTTAATTATAATTTGTATGATTTTATGTTGATTTAATTCAATAAAATCTATATTGTTACATCGATATTTTGAATTACTAATAAATATTTATGAATAAAAATATTTTTTTTCAAAGATAAAATTTAAAAATATATAAATTATTTTTTGGACATATTATATTTGTTTTAAAAATATTTATTTTAAAACAATACATTTATTTTTGAAAATAAATGTATATTGGGAAATAATAAAATATTTAGTTGTGGGTCCATGCTATAAAGCTTTTATGGGTTTATGTATAATGGAGAATAGGTTTATAAGAAAAGGTTTATGTTCGATGACGTGGCATGACAAGCATTGGGAATAAACCTTTTAACAAAAGTCCATGATCAAGTGGATGCTCTTAGGTCAAATAAGAGAACAACGAGTCTCTAATTTGATTTTATTGGGTATTTACTTAATAATGAATTATCTCATCTATATTATAATATAATTCATTTTTATACATGTGTAATTAACTAAAGTTTTTTAGATATTGAGATTAAATTATCTTTAAAAAATTAATTGTTGAGATTCTTTCTCACATTTACATGTTCGAAACTAGTTATCTACTTTTAACTCTCTATTTTTTTCTCACCATGTTACAAAATCACCCCCTACAATTAATATTATGAGCAATCACACCCTGAGATTAATCTTCTAAACTATTATCCCTTACAAAACATCAATCTTACATTAATATAATCTCATAACAGCTTCTCAATTAATTAACCGGTCATAGGGGTTGATTTCACCGCAAAATTAAATGTTCATAGGTCGGCTACATATAAATCTTTACAAATAACCCTCAACTATAGATCGGGTCAAATAGCCCTCAACTACCACTTGAAGTAATGTACCACTCAATTGTAATATTTTTTAAATCGCACTTTCTATTTAAATATTGTCGTTTCAATTGACGAAATCGATATGCACCGGTCACATGAGCACTATACCTAACGAAGATCTAGTATTGTAAAAGAGATCGGGTTAATCGGCAGCCAGATCGAATTGAGTCAAACACAATTGAGGCCCGATTGATTCAGTAAATATGTGAGTTACAAATAAACATCTCGGTTGTAAGTTTTGTTTAAATTATCCTTATATAATTATATATAAAACCTTTTGTTGTATATTTTGTTTAAATTACCCCATCATGGCTATGACCGTGACTATGGCACGAGCATGTATATTAGTTGTATCTAAATAAATCAAAATAAAAGAATAAGAAGCGAAGTATCTGGTTGAGACCCCAAAATTCGGAAAAGTGGAATTGCGGGTTCTCTCTTTCTCCAAACAAGGAAGTAGGGACATGTCATTTTTTTTATCTGATTTTCGGTTTTTTTTGTAATTAAAAATAAAAAAAATTTAACAAGTATACATATTTATCAATAAATAGAGATAATATTGATAATGTTTTATTTCCATATTTTGAAGTTATTGAAGATTAATAACTCATTTGGACACCAAATAATATTTTATTTCCATATTTTGAAGTTATTGAAGATTAATTATTGAGGTTTCAGTATCAAGTTGTTATACACGTGTTTTGTTTGTGTAGCTTTATGAGTATCAAATTAATTTTTATATTCATTTTAATGAGTTGAGTATCAAATGAATAGCAAACTAGATACTCGATTCTACTTGTACATGGCCTAATACTTCTTACATTCCACCGTAGGTTCATATTTTAAAATCTTAATTATAAAAGGGTTATTATAACTATTACTTACTCGTAATTGCAATAATATTTGAGTATAATTAATATGTTCATATTATATGTGAAATAAACGTTGTAAATGCTCCTTTTTGTTGTAGTGATTATCCATGGTTATCCATGGATAATAGTCTAACACTCATTTATCCATAACACCCATTTTGCCTTCTTAATGGAAGGTAATGTTAAAGTGTTATGAAACATGCAGAAATAATTTTTAAAGTAGATTCTTAATGTAAACATCCAAAAATAATATGATGAAGTTTTTACATCCAAAAATAATATGATGACTAAAAACAAGGAAATGCAAGTGTGGAAATTGGTTTGGAAAATTTTGTTAGTGTAGGGCATAATTTTCTAGATGGGTAAAAACGTCTTTACGACCTAATAGTTGCGAAGAAAGGGACACATGGTTTGAAGCTCATAGGCATTACAACGAACCATACCTAACTGTCCGCTGCTAGCGTGCTCCAAGAGCCAATATATATTAAGGCCACAGCATATTCATAACGCACTCCAAGCGAAGAACAATATAGTCAAACTCAATTATTGGTACAAAAAACAGTCATCAGTGTTATCCAAGTGAAGACCAAAACATGCAAGTCTTTAACGCTTAGGCTACCCACGCATGAACACTATAAATACCCCCGCAATAGCCTCTCAAGAATTCACCCACACCCACTATTAGCAATCAAAATGGCAAACAAAGCTATTTCTGCTACCATCTTTCTCGTTCTCTTTCTTGTTGCTAGCTTCGGTAATAATTAGACTGACATTTTTTAATTTCCTTGTTTTTCCTTTGTGTTTGGCATTGCTTTATCTCCTAAACTAATATTGAATTGGATTGTTTAAAAAACTGTGCAGAGATGGTAACGGTGAAAGGACTGTGAGAAGGCAAGTGACATGGTCAGGGACCTGCGGAAATACACAACACTGTGATAACCAGTGCATACAGTGGGAGGGTGCAGCCCATGGAGCTTGTCATGTGCGCGGTGGCAAACACATGTGCTTCTGCTACTTCCCAGGATGTCCCACCGCCCAAAAACAGAAGGAACTTATTGAGGCTGCCAAAAAAGCCCATGCTGCTAAAAAGGCACAACTCAAGAATTAATGAGTTTAATCAAGATGCATTGCGGTTGTGGATGCTGATGCTCAATCAGTTTCACTTCTGATTGACCTCCGTGGTAGTATTG